>JAQGBH010001776.1:0-29255 GCA_034698265.1 Sminthurinus aureus
CTTGTACTAAAGTATATGAATATGAAATAAAGTGAATATCCCTGGATGGATATTTATTCTAGGGACTTACACATATAATAGAGATGTAAAAATACATATATATATATATATAGGCAGAAAAGAGCAATAGGAAAGTTGAGATAAGGTCCTTCATTTTACATAGATATAGATAAAGAGAGAGTGAGAGATAGAGAGAAAGAGAAAAAATTAATTAATCAATTAATTAAATTTTTTCAATCTAGAATATCACCAAGAGGAAACGAGCAAAAGACTTTTGTGTATATATATGCATTTATTTGAGATAATAAGACTAATTTATAGTTAATGTGACAGTAAAAATAATTGTTCAAAACCAACATATGTATATAGGTGGAAGATATATATATATATATCTATGAATCTAGGATGAAAAATGTATCAGATATATATATATATGCTTCGAGTATTTCGAGAGAGAGGTAATAAAATGTATGTACTTATTATATTATGCCGGTTATTTTTTGAAATTTTGAAATGCATTATTATCTATATATTTTAAGTACATGAGATGCTACATAATGTGCGTTCATGACCTTTTTCTCGTTCATCCATAATTTTCCCCAAAATCCGTATCAGTGAAAATGTCTACCAGATATAATATATTATTATTGTCTAAACTTGTTTGTAAATTTTTCTATGTACCTATATACATATATATAGACGTATGTATACTTGTAATTATTTTTGAGGAAACTAAGATGACATTCTAAAAAAATCCTATAAAATATGGGGAATTTTTATGAAAGCTTTTATGCATTTTTATATGAGTTTGATATGAGATCTCATGAGCATGTTGATCATTTTATACTGAGCACAATGAGTAAAATTACAAAAAAAAAAAAAACGGTTTCCCCGTATACATATACCTGAAGAGTATACAAAAATCTACCTATAATTGTTACATCAAAATATACATGTATGCATTATGCTTCATCTAAATCTTATAAATAAATCTCAGAAAATAGAGACGCTATACACGCTACATATAAATTTCATGAATTTTTCTAAAGAATTTTGGCATGTACAAATTAAGTATAAATGAATAAGAATACAGGTTTTTTGACTCGTATAATTCTGGCTCATGAAAGCTAATATAATAATAAACTTTGGAAGGCGGCAACATCAAGAGAAGACAAATAGAAGAATTATTAAAAAAGAAAAAAAAAACAACAGAAAATTGACTGAACCTTGCTATTTGAAAAGAGCAAGCCGACTCCTTCAAGACAGACTTGAATTAGGCCACCTTGACCAGTTTTCATATCTTCAACTGGAAATTCACCACCGAGTTCCCCTGAAAAAAAAACACGAAAAAGAAAAATGTCATTATTGATTCAAAACATGAGACATGAGTGACACTCGATTCTCGATCTACTTAAGTACAAACAATCGCAGTCATTTATAATTTAGAATGAGAAAACAGTTCAGAATACCTTGTAATGGAACAGACCCTCGAGATGCCGCACGCTCCATCGCTTCCTTTATCGCTTGATATAACTGTTTACATTTCCTTGAATGATATTTATGTAATTGAGTTTGACCTCCATTCTTCTTCCATAGACATAATACACGTGTTTTGGGACTCATGGTCATGTTGATGAGTCTTTCCCACCAAAAATTTCTGTGTAAAAACAGTTTAACAAAATAAAATTGATTACAGTAACTTTTCTATAAAAGACAAGAGAGAGAGGCTATCTATGTATTTGTATACTCTGGTATAATACACAAAATAAATACCGCTGAAAATCTTTGGACGGGTAAACCATTTTTTTTTTAAAAATTAATTCGTACAAACCTCTCAACAATGGAACCCGCAACATTTCGTAAAACCAATCCATCATCTCTCACTTCCATGAACAATAGATCGCCGATAGGTTCCGATCCTTCATGTACAGCAAAAGTTTGTCGATGAGCTAGCCGAGAACCCGCCGGTTTTAGATCAATTGCATTCCCTTTCTATATTTTTTTCAAATTAATACATAAAATGTATAGTACTTCCATTTTAGTCTTACTATTACAATCATTAATTATTGATCATTTACAATTTTTTCCACTTTCCAAGTATAAGAAGTATGGAGAAAGTACTAGAGAGAAAGTTATGTAGAATGTAGAATAGGAAGAAAACGTACCAAATGTGTAACTTGCTCTAAGAGTTGATTAATCTCCTGAGAGTAAACGAGGCCCATATGACTTTTTCCCAACAGCCTTCGAACTTTTTGCTTTAGTTCCACCCTTTGAACATCCGCCATGAGCATGAAGGAAACCAAGTTGTATAGTTGTGTAGCCAGTAGTCTATCCTCTTCGTGCTCCATTCTTTTCTTCTCACTGTCACTCAATGACTGATAGCGATCCATCATTTCTCTTGGACCTTGATCCATAAAAACCATTTCTCTTTCCTGAAGAAAAAGTATAAATACACAAGAAATAAAATAATGAAAAGGGGTGTAATAATATAAATATAAATAATAATTGAGGGGTTTGGGATAAAAAGAGCGTTTACAAATTATTTCCAACACAACGCAAAAGCTCTTTTTATCCCAAGCCCCTCAATTTCAAAGAACTAAAGATTTGTTGATAATTTGTATAATTACTTTCATTGTTTTGCTTTTGTAATAAGTACCTGTGCAACTGCATCTAGAAAGGCATCTTCCCAAAATTGCATTTCATCAAACAGACCAGTACGTTCTTTTAAAAGACCTTCAAATAAATACATGCGTCCATTTTCAGGACTTGTTGGCTGCAATGAAACAAAAAAAAATCCGTAATTTATTTGATATTTAGGTTGATAAAGGAAGACTATATTATAGGAATGGATAGTGTGTCTAATATAGATAGTGTTTCTAATTCTTGCCATCATACTACAAGATTGTATAAGAAAAACAGTAAATTTAAGAATGATAAAAAATATCGTGATATCCTCTTACAGAACTTGAACCGGGTATAAAACTTGTGAACCGGGAACCTGCCAACGCAGATTTACTAGACCATACACTTGGACTTCTTTTTCCTCTCCCAGAGCCCTAAAATGATATTATTTAAAGTATGTGCATATGTATGAGTGTTTGTATACACATCAATAATACCATATCATCAATTTTATGCACAAAAGTATATATCATCATAATATTATAATAATTAAGTGTTTATCTACTTTAAAATTCGCTACAAAAATTTACTTGTTCGAGCTCGGTATCTGAAACTGTAGACCTTAGAGACATTTGAGACAGTCGGCTTGTTAATTTTGGTTTATTGCCAGCGGATCCAGGGAGTTGTAGACCTTGCGGCCATACTGGATTAACAACCACATTTCCACTTCCAGCGGAATTTTGAGCGTCTTGCTGTCCTTCAATCTATAATAATTGTAGACATGATTAAATTACATGAAAACAACAGTAGACTATTGCATTTTAGCATGAAATCAGAGCAATGAAAGATGAAAAAGTAAAGGCTTACATGAGTTTCTGATGAGCTAAGGCGAGCAAGCAATGACTGTTTTTTACTGTTGAGTAAATCACGGAAGATGTCTGAAGTATTTGTATTTGTATTTGAGGAAGGCTGTGAAACTGATTCATTTCCGGATTCTGCTCCTACCCAAAAATTTTGTCGTCATTATTCATTTGTTTATGATATATGATGACGTCATAATATTTTATCTTTCATACATTTTGTATGCTTGATATTATTTTACTACAGCAAAAAAATTATATTTGTTGTTGTGTTTATATATGCTGTGTATAATATTAAATGTATTATACATAGTATCTATGTACCGGACTGAGCTGAGGGACGTCGAGAAACGTCAGGAGAGACTTGAGCAGAAGAAACGGGAGAGGATATCATACTTGGACTCAAAGCATTCGGGTCTAGGAACTGCGAGTAATGTGATCCATGATCACCAGTGAGCTCCGAAATATCCTTTGTCCAGTAGTGAGTATGAGCAATTTCCAGTACCTAATTACACAAAATTACATAAAAGTCATTTATATTCAGTATTCTAAAAGCCACAAAAAAGGTAAAAGTAAAATGTGCATATTTTTGACATGTATTCTATTTTCCATTTCTATAGATTTTTTATAGGTTTCTTTTGTCAGAAATTTATGTGGTTGCATATAATATGTTTTAAATAATACATAATACATAAAATATTCATAGGACAAAAATATTACCATTGATGCAGATGCCATTCCTCCTAGACCTCTATTTGCATAACTGAATTCTAAACCATTTAGTAATAAATGTAAGAGTTTCAACATCCCCTTCCATACAGGTTTAGTTATACACTGTAAACAAAATAAATATATATATACATGAGTAATGAGCACGTACATCTTTTAGACAAGCACACCCTTTAGATATTTAAATATTAAAAGTTTTTTATAAGCTGTAACATTAAAAATTTAAATGGATGAAACTATTAAATACACACATGAATGTATTTTTTTTTGTTTAAACTTACAACATCATCAATGTGATCATCTGGACCAACACGAATGTCTAATGTCCTATTAATATTATTTACTAGCATCACACGATAGCTTTCATCCTCCAATAATTTCTTTAATCGACCAACTCTCAACCATCCAACTCCTTCTCCATGTAGTACTTGATTGGCAATCTCCGTTAAAAATGCTTGATTTTCTGCACTAGTTGTGTTGTTTACATGAGATCCGGACAGCTTTTGTATCATTTTGAACTCCCCTTTCCCTTTTTGAGGTTGCAGATGGGATGTGGAATGACGAATGAGACTAGATCTTTCTACAAGGCCTCTCCGACCCGTAGGAAATGGACTATAGGAGTAGAAACAGAATTTATAGCGTATTTGACAAAAAAGACAATATTTTATGCAGTTTTTTATCATAATAATTATACAAATTACAACTAACCTATTAGTATTTGTGTATAATCCAGAATCTTTCTGTTGAGAACGCAGTACAGCCGTTGGTAAACTACCCGTACTACTTGCCATGGATGGTGACGGACTGGATGCTCTTGGACTGGCACATGCTGACACACTATTTCGATTACCAAAGATATCAGAAAACATGGAGGATGTTTGAGATGCTAAACCGTTTAGTTCACTACTCATGTTGGAGAAAAAGTCTCGGCCCCCAGGTTGTTTCATTTCGGAACCGGAATTTTTGATTTGAGGGATTGTCGCTTTGGATGAGGTTGATGAAGTAGAATCCCTCCTTTCTAATGACTCACGACGGGATTCAATGGCATTGGAATCGGATGACTCCCCTAATGACTATTAAATAAATAACATACATTATACATAACACATAACTTGTGAGGTCATATTATGCTATAAAATGTGAAAGCTTTTTCTCATTTTCCCCCCATGATAGACAAATATACATATACAATATACTACCAGACTATTCATATAATATTATTGTATACATTATACATTATGTATGCTTTTCCTTTTATGAGTAATAAAATATGTACATGTATAACATGTATTTAATATTTAATTAAACAGTGATTTACTTTTAAAAGTCCTTTCTTGGCTTGTTTTGTAATATCATCCCATGTGTGTTTTCCCACGTGAGTTAAGTCTGTTTTAAATTCATCTAGGGAAGTTTTGCTAAGACCAGCTTGCATAGATTTTCCTGCCTCCCCTGCTGCTTTCTTTGCCTGGTTAGTGAGCTAGAATAATGACGTAGAAAAAAACAAGAAATGTAATACTGTTTACTAACCAAAAAGCCTTGAACTTTGATCTTTGACATTTTCTACAAGGCTATACGGAATACGAAATACGAATGCACATACATAATATGTAATGACAAAATGGTGAAAAGGGAATTTGTGTTTCATCTGGTTTCTAGTTTCTACGTGTGTTCATTGTTCATAAATGCAGATGGTTACTTTGTTGTTAAATGAACCTTGAAAATGCTTTTTTATAAAATTCTACATTCTAGATCTACACATTATAAATATTGTACATTCTCTAATTTTGTACAAAAACAAGTTCCTCATGCTGAAAAGTTGATTTCACCTCACAAAAAGTTTATGATTACAAACTACAATCTTAACTACCAAGTACTACCGTAATATTCAGGAATTATTCTAGGGTAAAAATGAAACCATTTTTTGTAAAAAAGTAAATAAAAATAATTTGGAAATGCAAAAGGAGAATATGAGAAAACAAGAACAATTTCGTGTCCCTTTTTCAGAAAAAATACAAAATAGGTAATTGCTAATTTCCTTGAACTTTTATCTACAAATGAAATGAGAAATGGATCTGAAACTACATGTACTATTTTTTTACACATCTAAATAGTAAACAGAGATTCTAGCTACAAGCTACAAGGATATTATGGTGAACTTACAATCTCTAATGGAGCCAGGAAATTTGGTTCGTCAATAGATGACGATCCATGATGATGATCCCTGACTTCACTCAGTTTCGTTTTTGTCTTGGCTTTCAACTACACACATACCAAAAACAATAAGAGAGCGGAAATTTTATTACACGTGATGGGTGATGGGAGAAATAGACAATGTCTTTACTTTGTACAAAATATGATGATGTAGTTTTTTGCCCCTTCTCTCTTTCTTTCTTTCCCTTTCCTCTTTATTTCTCAAGAGACAAATTTGTTTAGACTAATAAATGTCCATATCAAAAGTACCGGTGGATATAAAAATATATAGACAACACAACCGAAAGCTGTTTTCTAGTATGGTACGGTTTTATCCTATAATGTGTCTTGTACTGTGACATAATTATGGCATATGTACAATGTACATATGTGTATATGTATAATAATATTATTTTATTGATGAAATTACCTTGTCAAAATTTCCTAAAAGCCCTTCTTGACTACTCTGTCTTTTTGTTTCCTTGACTAACTCTTTTGCTTGTGAAGCAATTTGTCCTAATAGTGAGCCTGTACCAAAGCTTGCTTGTCTAATAGGATGTTGAGATTTTGGTTGTTGTTGTGGTTGCTGTTGTTGTTGCTGTAGTTCTATAGAGTGAGTTGATGACGTTAAACTTGTGACTGATGTTGATGTTGGTGGCTGTTGTTGTTTTTGTAGTGGTAGTGGTTGTTGTTGTAATTCTGAAGTGGTAGTTCCTATTTCAACTTCTACTCCTGAACCTTTTCTCTTTTCTGTATCCACAGATTCTCTCCTACTTTCTCTTTCATCACCGGATGATGCACTTGATTCTGAATCGGATGCTGAACCTGACCCAGAGCCTGATTTGGAATCCCGTCGGGGTCCTAGTGTATCTTCAGGTAGTTGTAAAGAAGATGGAGGTCGATAGACTGTGGATAAATCTAAACTACTACAAAGTGATGTGACATTTCTATCTGATCCATGAAAGTCATCGTGAGTTTGATCACGTTCAAAATCAAATTCTTCTACATGAGGCCGATGAGATTTCTTTCGATATGCTATAGAGGAAGCTGTGCCACTTGGTGATAGATCAGAACTGGCAAGCTCTGATACAAAATCTGATAATGAAGAATAACTCGATGTACTTTCACCACTCCCAGCACCATCTGAATCGGAAGCTCCACTCTCATCTTACACAAGAGAAAAGAAATATATAAATACCTTCAGCATCGAAAACTTAATATGGTATTTTTATAAAAATGGCAATCAAAGGGGATAATTAATCATGTTATTAAACAGCATTTAGTACCTGTTGCTGGGCAAGAAACTTGTTCTGTGTTTCTTAATACTTGAACTAAACCCGGGACATCTGCATGAATATTAAATCTAATAGGCTGTAAGGTGTGAGCAAACCACTTTGCTTTATCCCCTATGATCGATGGATCGTATACACCCGTCTGAACTCGAAGAAATGCTATCATTTCACAAAAATCAGTAATCGTTATTAATGACTGCAAAAAAAGCTAAATATAACTTTTTACTATCTAATAAATTTAAAAAAAATGAAACAATTCATGAAATATTATTCTTTTACCTTGATTTGTTGGAGCTAAACTCCATTCTGCTAAATATTCAACAGCCTATTTTTGAATTTAAGAAAATTAAAGTCAAGTTATAATCAAAATAATCAATAGTTAACATTCTACACATTTTACATACCAAAAGTTCTCGATTCTCTATAAAAACAAATAAGTTTTTTTTGAATAAAAACAGGATAGAGATTATTATTACCTGAGTACGTGAAAATTTACATAGGAATTGAGAAGGTGGATGAGGTCGAGAGCGAAGGAAACTTGTGATTTGAAATGCCACAACAGGTCTAGGATAAAGTCGAAGAGTACGAGTATGCTCACTAAAATTGGCTAGTAAATTTGCGGAATTGAAGAAACGAACCTGCATGATGATAAGAACAATAATTATTATCAATTATGGTGTAATAAATTACAATTTTAGTTTACAATTAGCATTATACCACATTTAAAGTGTAACGACGTCATATCGTCAACACATAATAATATAGTCTAATACACACAAAGTGTATGATATATTAGACATTAAGAAATCATTTTTTATCTAAATTTTAATAATGTATCTAGATACAATCTAAATATTATGAAGACATACCATTGCAATACGAGTAGCAACATCCACAGAATCAACATCGTTTCCATAAATAAGGGGATTAAAATTAGAAGTAGATTGTCGTGGAGTTCCAGAATAAGGTGAATGGTAACCAGGCATTCCAGGTTGAGGTACTAATGAAGGTCGTTGACTTTGACTGGGTTGTGAAGATGGTGAAGTGGCATTAGAATTATTGGAAGCTTCTTTATTTCTTTGAACCTGAGCCATAGACATAGTTGAAGGAGACACTTCTGAATTTGGAGGTTGTTGTTGCTGCTGCTGCTGTTGTTGTAGTAGTTGTTGTTGTAATTGTTGTTGTTGTGGGAGAGCAACATTTATCGAAGTTACAGGAAATGAAGGACCTTCACCTATGAATGGATTTTTCGTTGATGATTGTGAATTTAGTTCTGGAAATGTTGGTGCTGCTGACATGCTGGTTAATGCCTAAAAAATGAAGTTGTACAACGTTTAATGTTGTTCTAACATATCAATATTCAGTATACTATATTATGTATATACTATATACTCTATTATATTCTTTATTCTATATTATACTACATTCTGTACCATATAAAAGCCATGCCTCAAATATTTAAGCAAATAATTCTTCTGTTACTTGATAGAATATTAAATATTATACATATATATTATACTAGACTGAACAAAGACAAGTTATAAAACTGCACTAATACTTATGTAAATGATTTATAACTCCCAATTCACAACCATACGTTTTTAGTTTTTACATGTATAGTAAGTTTAACAAATCAGAAAAATTTGGCCTTTTACCCTCAAAAATCTAGAAAATAAATGCTCTACAAATCCTAACCACTTTACTTTAAACTCGTCCATGTAATTAAGTGTGTGGTTTATGGATTACGACTTACGAATGACAAATTAGGACAAGCATAGAAAAAGTACAAAGTGCAGAGTTTAGGGTGAAAGTAGCTACGTATCCAAACTACAATACCGATACACTACGTTATCTAGCACAAATAATACAAAGCAAGTGTGATAAAAGAAAAAGAGAAAAGTAGAGAAAGGTAGAAAAAGTGCGTAGTTCTAAATTATGACAGTAACAAAACTACCAACAAATTCCATCAACTTTCAATGACGTACGCCGTACGCATAATTTTTTTTGTTCATCTAAGTTAAATACGCTTACAAATACAGTTTGCCACAGTTTAAAAATATTTTACAGTTTGACTTTGACTTTGACGTTGACTTTCACAAAGACTAAAAAATCATCAATTGTGAACACTACATAAAATCTAAAATCCACAAGGTACACATTTCTATATATTATAAGCATGCCCAATGTACCAACTACCGTTTTAAAATTATATATACATAATATACTATGCATTGCATATTACATATCAAAATTGCTCTTTAATCTACAATCTACAATCTGTGCAATTTTGTTACTTTTTATTCATATCTGTCAAAAACTACATAGGAACTACGGAGAAACTGACAATTTGACTAACCTGTAGGTCCATGGCCTACTCTCATCAATCCAATGTCAAAAACAATCAAATATCACAGTGATGAGAATTTTTGGTCAAGATTCATCATGGCATGGGTAAAAGTAAAAAAAAAAATGGTGTTTGGGTTAAACTTTACAAGTGTGTAGGATATACAAGAAAAAAGTGAAGAGGGAAAAAAAGATAGTTACATAACCATAGGTAAACCAGGTTGAAGGTGTATTATGATACAAGGTAGGAATTGTGTATCGTATGTATATTATTATTATTTATTATATTAGACATTGCAAAACATATCACAGAATAAATGAGAAAATAATCATTATATTATACAAATGTAGTTAGGTTAAAAAGGGATAAAAGTATTATTACATTTACAAAAAGGTAAGTGTACCATACATTTGGGACAACATTTCTATCATAATTTGTTAGTATAGATGGACGATGGACAATGGGCATATTTTAACATGAGTACAATATATCATACATAATTAGAGAAAGGTTTTGTTTGAGAAATAGACTTGTACACAGCTTATGCTTCAAGAGAAAGTATTGAATCAAAAGATTATGATATGATGACTTGTGTTACAGTTTACAGTTAACCACGTATCACAAAGATATATATACAATATGTACGGTGTAAAAAGTACGCACACATACATGGATATTTGTACTCAGATAAAAGCTGTAAAAAATCTTGACAGTGAAAGTAGTGAAAGTATATTGTACCTGTTTGAGATGATTTCTCAATACGGAAGCTTCAGGTTCCGGTAGAGCAGGAACAAAATCACAACTATCTCGCTCTACATTTGTTGGCCCTGATATTCTATTTGCATCCAAGTCAACTAACCATACATCATCTGGAAGTCTAAAATACAATACAAACGAGATTTTATTTTAGCATTTATATTTTATTTTTTACTTCCTTTTAAGTTGTCTTCTGATTTTTGACTTTACATGTCTAAATATTTAATATTTAATCACATTGTAAATTGTACACTATCCACTGGACTTACCTAAAATGCTTCTTATAAGGCAAAAAGCTGGCAGGAATTCCTATGATAAAAGGACCAGGTGCTAAGAGTATTTGCTCCGCACATGACATAGCAGTAGGCAGAAGAGGGATAACAGGGAAAAGGAACTCTAGAGGATACAGCATCGTCACCAACGCCATTACTGACATTGAAAGCGCACTGTAGTCTCGGGATTGTATCACAACCTATTAATTTTCAAAGTCGGGATTAGTAATGATATCCAGGGCATAGAATAAATAACATTGCATTGCTAATTAGGAAGTACTATACACGAATTATGCTGAATGTCATGATGTAGAATGTAGAACAATACATATATTGTATGTATATTATTCTAATTTGTAATGTACTTTGCAAGAAGGCCTTGCACAAATGCTAAATATTTAATGTTATGTATTTCGAAACCCGTAATTATTGTACATTCTATTTCTACAAAACATTAGAGCATTTAAGATAAATTGTTCATGGTTCATACTTTGCATTCAAGGAGAATGAGAGTGAGCACTTGAAGACAAGAGTCAACCCCCAAGAGTTCAAGTGGTAGGTGGAGAGGAAAATCTGTCAGAGTAAACCGAGTTCGGTCTGGAAGTGCAAAGATAAGCGGTGGGTACAGTTCAATGGGAAGAACCTCCAACTAGCAAAAGTCAACAACATAATCATCATTATCATTTACCATTTACACAACTTTCACTAGACTTGACATGATTACATATCACGATTACACTTGACACAAACATGGTCGGTACAGTCAGTAGTTGGTAAACCGTCTGTTTATTAAATTAGCTGTCTCCATAATCTTAGAACTTGGAACATGGACATATTTATATGGAGATAAATACACGTGTCTAGTGCCTATTGACTATGTAATAAACTTAATAGCCGCCTCGAGATAACTTGAAACTCTCAAAATAAACAAGAAAGTCGAAAGACGTATCATAATATAGCATAAACCAAAAGTAGTACAATAAATGCATACTATAATTTGATGTGTCATTTATCATTTACAAAGATTGTAGACTTTAGACTGTTGACTGTAGACGTATAAAGTTGCAAATTGAAATGTACAAAAGCTGCAAAATGCACCGAGAGTTTCCTACAATCTACGCTCTTTTTGTGCAAACAGCAAATATATTTCTAAGCTGGTCAATGCGGCTCGTCAAAATCGACCTCAAACATTTGAAATTCTCAACTCAAAACTTATCTCTGTGTCTGTTGTCAGCTCGAAAAATTTTTGGTTTTTGAAATTTTTCAAAATCATTACGTAAATGGGATTTTTGTGAAAAAAGTTTGTTTCGATTTTTGAAAAACGGGGCAACTATTCAAATTCTCCATATTATTCCCGTCATTTTGAGCTATTACACGCTCCAATTGGATAAATAGTTTTTGGGCTAATCATCAAAATCAAGCCCCACCTCTTTGGGGGCGGGGTTCAAAAAATAAAAAACCCTCGGACCATGCGGAAAATCCATTTCAGACAATTCTAAGACCTTTTCAAACATTTTTTGGTTTTTGAAATTTTTTAAGTCTCCACCCCCTTTGTGGGAGGGGTTTAAAAAATAAAAAACCGATAGGAATATCCGGAAAATTTCAAAATTTTACCTCAACTCTCGTACTACCAGGCACAGGGACAGGAGCAGAGAGAAATCGTAAGATCCATGTTTCTATTTCACGTACGTCATGGAGGAGAATTGAACTTGCTGCTTCCATGTGCTTCCCCAGCATTAAACCCCATAAGCTATCCCTGAATAAAATTAAATGATACACAATAAGCATTAGACATTCAACATGAAATAATTATTATACATAATATTTTGGATGCTAAATAATATATATATTCTTTAATATTATCTATAGCCTTTTTTTATGTATAGCTACATTTTTATATGTTGTATGCCAATAAAATGTATGCCTTAAATGTAGGAGCTATCACTTAACCTATACAATGTACATTGTACATTTTGTACAAGAATTTTCTATATTATGGAGTCCTGTAAAACTTCAATTTATTGCACATTGAGAATTGAGAGTTGAGTAATACAACTACTAAATTAAATAGAGATGCTGCGTGTATATGATACATTACGGCTTTAGGCTGTACACTGTACATTATATCTATCTCTATATCATACAGACTGTATGTCTGTGTATGTTTACCCTTTTAGGTTTTTAATTAAGGCAGAGCCGTTCTCTTGCTCTGTTTCCATGATACATGCGTAAACCCACTACATTTGACATACCACACAGAGGAACAACATCGTTACCATTATTAGAAATATAATCCGTTTAAATTAAATTCCACTAATTAATTTACGTTCCACTACTAATGACTAAAAAACATATGTATAATGCATGTATGAAATCTTAAATATACATTATGAAGATATAATATGCATGAGGTATATATCAAATACAACAATATAAACAATACAAAAAGTATGTACAATACATCTTAGTCAAATTGAAAAGGACATTCGAAATAGAATTACAACTACCACAACAAGTAAATTCTCTAGTACTTTGTTACGGATGCGACGAAACCAGTAATATATTTATAGCTTATGGATCATGGATTATGGATTATGGATGAGCTAAGTAAGCCCTCAGAGGGATATACAGATAAAATGATGTTCATATAATGGTATTACACATTGAATGTACGTAATTTTACCTGGGACTCATCTTTGCTCCTATTCGCCGAGGCGATGTATTGTCGTGACACGCATCTATTAATCTCTTTAATAGATTGAGGCACTGTCGAAATGAAGAAAAAAATGGATGATGTGATAGGATACAAAGAGAAGTTAAACTATGATTCCGACATCGCTGTAATAGAAAAATAAAATGTTCATTAAAAATCTACATTCAGTATTCTACATTCTACATACATGTGAAATCATTTTAAAATACATTTTTAGTCGTACCATAACGATGAAGGAAAATGGTATGGTACACTATGTAAATATTTTATATCAGATTCTTAAGTCAGTAATTTTTGATGGATGTAAAGTTAGTTTTTTTACTATTAGAATCTAACCTGGCGTCGTCGACTGGCTCTTGGCGATGGAGATTGAGATCCTCCACTTTCAGACTCATTTCCAGCTGGAGTGACCCCCAGTCTAGTCCCGAGACCTGATTCTCTGAGAAAGGGATTTGTACTTGGGAAAGTGGTTGCTGTTGGCCCAGTATCTGTCGAAGGACAATCTCGATCGGAATCGCTTGGAGCAATACCACTACGATGGTCACTAAGGACAAAAATAATGAGGAAACGCTACGTTACAAGTTGACATACTTTTACAAGGGATGTTTAAAATCATTATGAAGAATCATTTCTTCTTCTTCTCTTTTCCTCCTCTCAGATTTATCACTTTAGACATGAACAACGTACAATGTATACAGTACATATTATACGCTTTTGCGTTGTGTATTGTATATTGTGCAGTACACTTTCGTACTCATCCACAAAAAAAAATTGAAGTAAGTATGATGTTTCTATGTACAATGTTAGCTGGTTTGAACAGATTAAGTAGAAAAGAAGTCAATAAAAATGGATTCAGAAAAAAAGGGAAAAGAGTATGGAAAAAAATATGATTGGGCTACAATCTGCAATACTTAATGGACTTTTCAAGAAAATTCCAACCTTCATGTATGTATCTTTACATTAAATGTATATGTACTACATACAGGCATAAAAGTATCCTGTTTTATAACTTCAAACTAGATACTAGATACACATGATAGATACATGAAGACATGTAGAGGTTCTCTACGGGAATAAAAACTGAAATGAAGTTGAAAACTCCATGGGGGAAGGAAATAAAAAACATCTCTCACAGTGTGAATGAGAGAAAGTGCAACCACACAAATATGTATGGATATATAAACGGATTGTGTAGTGTGTACATTATACATTGTACATGTGTCATCATATAATTCAAAACTCTTTTTACTTTTATATAGCATATAAATCCTTAAATGTATATACATCATACAAAAATAGTGTAAAAGTGTAAAAGGCACTCCCTGAACGCTGTACAGTGCACACTGTACAGTGTAGAGTGAACATTACATATGGAAAAATTACCTGGAGAAAGCTGAATCAGAGCTTTTTTCCAAAGATTTTCTCCATGATTGTCGCCGTATATTGGTGTTCGTAGCAGAGTCTCTTCTTTTACTACTATTTGGGGACGAATTTCGCTCCGTACTCCGGTAAAAGTTCAAACAAATCCCATATCTTGTCCTCCCTACACAATGTGTTTAACCAGATTTATTCCATTAAAAAACTTCCATTTTTTTTCAAATTCAGCATCGGGGTTGTGAATTTTATTGAATATTGTAGCTTAATTAAGCGCATCAAGTATATATAAGTAAAATAAGCATTTTTTTATTTGAAATATATCACTAATATGAACTATAAATACATCTCAAAAATGAGTAATTGGAAAACTACAGTATGAATGAGACCGTGTTAAGTTATTTTTGATTTTTAAATTATCATGCATGAGGTAATGTAAATGTAAATCAATAATAAAGGGCTCACCCGAGTCTTTGTCAGTCAACATAAATACAAAAGAAACAGCATCACGGAGAGCAGGTCGCTTTGGACCCGTGCTCGAAACGCATCCTTCAGGTTGACAGAAATAAACGACATCCAAAGGCAATGGAAAATCCTGTACGTATAAAAACAAAAAATGGTTTTAATGATTCGAAAAGTGAAAACAAAGCAAGGGATATATCGAGAAACCCTAACTTCTTCCTTTCAGATATTGATTGATTGACTAAAATCATCTCTGTCCTCTGTAGACCCAGCATATAGGTACATCTTAAATAAACACCGATATACATCTATAGTGGGAACATGCATAATGCATGTAATATGTAATACAATGTAAACACACATGTCCAACAAAAATATAAGTACAATGTACAAACATTCAAGAATCAGAACATGATAAATTTCAAATATGGATGATTTCCATCAAAAATTTTTATCATATATCATGTTCACATACATATTTAGACAAATAAAAAATATTTACATACACAGTACAGAGCATAGAGTGTGTGTAACAGTAGATGCATAGCAAGAAAAATACTGCGCTTTTACCTTGTGATCTTCCAAGGGATAACGTCTGAGCAGTTCCGGAGGTTGAATACTTGCTTGGTGGGGACTTCTTGACCCTATTTTGTTTGAGAAAAATAAAACAATGAGTTTGAAAATTTATATAACTCTGGCTGGACTATGAATAAAACTAAAAATATAAACAACAGTTTGATATGTAACTCTTGAAGGCTTGAACGTCAGCTCAACTAGTTCAAAGCTTCAAAGTTGACCTTTTCCTCAAGCCTCAAGCATTAGACAATTGATATCGGATATCAGTAAAATAAAGTTTCTTGCTAAAAAAAGTAAACTTTTCTGCTACAATATATAATCTACAATTTTCAACATTTTATAGACATTTAGCAGGAAAAAATCTCAAGTACATCTTTTTAAATACATGATAAAAGTTAACCACCCATTTTTTTGAAAACTTGAATACCATATAAAACACACAACAAAAATAAAATTTTAATGACTACGAATGACGAATGACAAATAGAATAAAAAAAAATGTTTGACTCACCCACTATAACGAGGTAGTCCACTAGTCTCGGACATATCCACTTTTCAGTCATATCCACACTTTTCACTCATTGGGAACTTCAGGGTTGTACATTATGTGTACATCTTTGTCAATTTAACATACCCAGAATCCAGAATGTCGAGATCAATAAACACCCGAAGCCAACAGAACCAGAGAAAAGATGAAAAAAAAATAGAAGAAGAAAAATTAAGGAAAGAGTTTGAATTGCCCAGACCCAAAGTAGACAAGAGAAATGTCTTGCTTATGCATGCAAGTATTAGAAGTAGTAGAATTTGAAATATAACACTTATATTCATCCTATATTCATCCTATACGTTTGGAAAGTTTATGTCGATGGGAAAGAGAAAGTTATGCAGGATGGTAGTACGTAGTACACAGTACACAGGACACTCTGTTCCATCACTCCTTCTATTGGGAAACCATACTGAATACTGAATCCTGACTGAAGGAACAGCAGCCAAGCCGTTTTGCCTTCCGGACCAAGCGTTTCGCGCATCGGATCAATACGAGCTTTGCTCGTTCTTGTTGGTTGAAAAAGATGGGCCCTTTTTTTCTTTCCTTCTCTCACACACACACTCTCTCTCTTTCCCTTTCCTTACTTCTTTCTCTTTCTCTTTCTCATCCTCTACATCTACATTCTACATCTACATTCAACATACATACGAGTGAGCTCGCCTTCTCCTACTCTCTGCACTCTGCACTAC
Organism: Sminthurinus aureus; assembly: GCA_034698265.1. Lineage (NCBI taxonomy): Eukaryota > Metazoa > Arthropoda > Collembola > Symphypleona > Katiannidae > Sminthurinus > Sminthurinus aureus. The sequence continues at coordinate 17,427 of JAQGBH010001776.1, forward strand.
ATCTTTCCATTCTCATTTCTATACCCGTTCTTGCCATTTGTCCATTGCATCTCATTCCCATAAAGAAAGGTCTATGAAATATAGGTATGCAACAGTGGCAACAAATAATATGCACTACTCACACACATATGGGCTGTTTTTTTCCTCTATAACAATAATAATTATTATACGTCCAACACATATTTTAATACGTATAAAATGTACTACAATATCTAACATATTTGCCATGTTTATGGGATTCTTATACATGTAACGTATGACAAGCCTATTATTTTTGTCTATCTCTCTCGCTCTCTCTCTCTGTTCTCTGTGATGTGAGTAAAATGTATGTAGCATGTAGAATGTAGATAGTAGATAGTACATAATAGGAATACATAATAGTTGGTCGCCTCAAGTGTCAACGGAAATAGACTGTGATTAATAATTCACATGGACAAAGACACATTTTTCTGTCCATGTTATGTTTTCATGAATGTACATGTGTATGTTGTATATTATACATACTGTATCCTGTCAATGAAACATAAAACATACGAACGTGGTAATGCGACGACCGACCGACAACGAACAAGGAACAAATTTCTACAAAAACAACGGACTTTGTAGGGTATGATGTACAGTGTACATTGTACATTGTACAGTGATATTAACTTGGGCATTAAATGTGGTTTATTTATAATTATCAATAACACTCATTTTTCAAAAGAAGGAAATTACTGTGGTTTCTCAATCAGCAATATATCTATTAACAACAAAAAGATATTAATTAATAAATAAACTTGGAAAATTGTACAGAAGCTTGTACTATGCTATGTAGCTATGTACCATATTATGTACACCTCACTCAAATGTAAAAGCTCTTGCTGCATGTATGTATTATGAAATATGTATGTACTTATTGTGTAATATATCTTGACGGAATAAATAACAACAGCAAGTTTACAAAACTCATACTTCTAGTAGTTGCTTGTACATTGTACATTTTACACTGCATAAAGTACGCATTACATACGTTAACTGCAACCTCCAACTGTATGAAACCTTCTTTTGCAGTGTCAAATAATCAGACAAGAAATTCTGCCCCGTGTTTAACAAATGACAATAGTCACGCTGACTTACTGCTTACTGGGATCAAATTGGAGCTTGAACCTTTCAACTGCACTGATTTACTTAATGAGCCATGGACTGTAAACTTCATGCGGAATGGATTTTTTCTATGTTAATTCTGGTAACCCCCATATACCATAAAAACAAAAAAACTCTAACATGATTTCTGAATTTTAATAAAACTCTCACAGCTCACGATTTTGACATGTGAACAAAAAACAAAAAGGTAGTAATTTACTAGTAATTTACCTTGTTGAAAGTCTATACACCATGAATAAAGATGCAGCATTTAAATTTTCAATAAATTTTCTGTAGATTAATATTTAGTATCAAAAGTTAATATGCCTAAATTTTTTTGAAAGTAATGCATGTTCAACAGGTCTAAAGTCTAAAGAGTATGAACCGATAGAGCTTTCACCTCGCTTTTGTCCTTTTGTGTACATAAGTTTTGGGGTATCTTCAGCTATTAAGGTATAAGATATAAGCAAGAGAGCCTCAAAGATAACACTAATGGAATTGACTAAAATCGTGACCTTGCGGTACAAAATGTCATAGCCCGAAGAAATTAATGGGTGAATGAGTTCAAACGGATTTCTACAAAATAAATACAGCAGAAACCCTATGTATTTATTTGACAGTGAAAAACAATCAGTAAACTTTAAACGCCTGAAATGTTGAGTGACATTTTATTGCAATCAAGAGTTGAAATTCTCGTGTTTAATTTTACGGTACGTTAGCAAAACCTTTTAAACCTTTTTACTGTACATTAACCATTAACCATACGCATAGTCTTTGCATAGTCTTACACTATGATTCAAAGTCAATTACAAATCCAGGCAACAACAGAAAAAATTCGCAAAGCACGAAGGAACTTTTGTCAACATTTTGGTGCTTGTGAATGTTTGGGAATTTTTTTTCTGGGACTGTGAGAGACTTTTGTTAAAGAAATATAGCTCATTACTCATTAAAATCATCATTCCCTGTAGTCTGTAGTCTTTGTACGTTTAAAAAATCTCTACAGGAAAAAGCAATTTCGAAAGTTGAAAAATCAAGGAGATGACATCTGTAATCTCATTGATTTTTGACTTCCCAGTAAAAAGCTTTGTTTCATTGGGCCTGGGCATGGCTTGCGCTTTGGGGACAAAGTATTGAGAATCAACAAGAATGTATAGTAATAGTTGAAATGATTACTCAGGTTGTATCTCAATTCTCAATCGTTTAGAAGTAAAAATGACATTACTTTTTGAAAGCACGACAATTGAGTAGAGCAGACTTTACGAAAACTAAAAAAGTTCCTGAAAAAATGAAGCTATTTCCTATTTTACCTTTAAAAATATGATGCATCAATATTGTGAAATGGAAATACACATCATAATATGATTCTGTGTACATTAACCTTAAAAAAATACTTTGTATATAGCTTTAAGGTTGTATGGTGTACGGAAAGAAAAGTACAAACGAAACTAATTTAAAGTTTGAAACGAAAAAAGAAAAAATTCAAAAACTTACATGATGAACAGATGAGGAATCATAGATCTTTACCAACATGCATAATAAATGTATTATACACACAAAATACAAACACACACACACTCACACATTTAAACTTTTTCAAAGTGTTGACGTCCTACAAACTATTCAACTTTCACCGTGATATTTTTGCTATTTAGACTTTAGATTTGGCGTCCAGCTCTCTAGCGATTCTGGAATAAAAGCAACAACTCTGTGGCTGCCTCGAATCATTATCATCATCATTGAATAAAGTTGTAGCTGAATTGTGAGCCCTGCCTGTATTATAGTTACACATCTATAGAACTAAATCGATAAAAGACCGAAAAGTAGGACAACTGACTTCCATTCTACAACTGTAATACTCTACTGATCTTGCGACGAACTCAGAACACACAACCAACTTTATTCGCACACCGTAGTCCGTAACTCTCTCTCATTTCTCCGCTTCCCTTTTTCTCCGTGTACATACATAATACATAGTTAATACATAGATACATGTCTACAAATATCCATCAAAATATACAATAAAATTATACTAGTATTCAGTTTTTGGTATGTTGCTCCAGTACAATGTATATATGTAATACTTACGTACATGCATGTGCAGTTATAAGTTGTAGCACATCTACGATAATGTGCAATATGTTATGTAGAACGTAGAATGTAAGTTCAATGTACAATGTGTACACATTGTACAAATACGGATTCATATATTGACGTTACCGTTTTATTCTCCGTAGAATAATTTTTCTTTTTCTACATGTGAGTACTTATGAATACAATGGAAATGTAACTCACCTTATGCGTCTACAGTGTACAGTGTACACTAAATATTCAAACTAAATACACACAACTGGCTCAAACCTGACAATCTAACTAAATGAAATGAAGGCAGTTCTATGTATAATGTATATATATTTTATTATTTATTCAACGTGATATGTGTACACTTTTTTTACACCATGATGATGATATTATACATTTTTTTAATAGTAAAATCAATATAAGAATATAGGCATTAGGCATACATGCACCTGCTTGTTTTTACAACTTTGTTATACTTGTACGTAGTTAGTTGGAAAATAATTTATATATAGTTAAATGAACTTTTCTCAAAGTGCAGCAGCACATATTATATAAGTAAGTAAGTAGGCATTTTTACTGCTCATTCTGATTCATGTGTGTTTTTGTCTATGTATTATGTATACTAGGCGTAAATAACACCAAGGTCAAATTCACAAAGTCTTCTTCCATGCTGAATGCTGATATTTATAACTTTTTCAATATGCCGAGAGTTCGAAATGTATTAGGAGTGATGAAATGAAATCATGTATGATGTAGCATTACTAATCACTAATCATAAATGAATGATTATTCATATATATATATTGGTATTAGTCATGTTATGGATTCTTAAATAATGATTTGATCTTACACAGGGTTTCGCACTGACGGTAGCTCCGCATCATTGAAATTTTAATTGTCAAATGGTTCGGAATAACAACATTATACAATATTCAATATCATAATTGTATCATATATAATATAATATATATATTAGATCAGGGACAGGATCAAAAATCCTCTTGATTTTCTGCCTGTCGATCACGACAGAAATGTCTATGTACTATGTATACATTCTACAGAGTTTACATATCTTTCATATTCCATACTTTATATTATTGTTTCTCTATTACATCATTAATCATTACATTAAATTGAACGTTGTACATGTACGGTTTGGGTTAATTTGAAATTCAAATTAACTGTATTCTTTAATTTAATAGTATATAAGCGGTTACATAATATTATAGTATATCATAATATTAACTCATATTGCGCCTGTCGTCTTAAAAGTTTTGAACACATGGGCTGCTAATTTTATTTGTGTGAGAGTAATGTGAATTGATTTCATTATTGTGAGTACGACCATTTATTAAGCATCATAAGATAAACGATAGATGCAAAATTTGCACAACTTTTTCATCATAACATAAATCTAATAATAAAAGATTCAATGGGAAACTGATGACATGCAAAAATCTTTGTAAAAAATTTTGCAATTCAATGTAAATGTAACATTTTCTTTTCCATTTTGTGTCAACCTATATCTCGTTTGATGAACTATACAGTTGGTACAGATTAACGTTTACAAAATTTCTCAATTACAAAATAATTACATTAATCCTGTACTTAACGGATGGTCCATCACTATAGCCCACAAATGCAAGGAAAAGGCAACTTTTACATTCAGATGTAAGTTTTTACATTGATTTTTAGATTTCATTACTTGCATTCTTACTCTTGTTTCTTTAAACTGGAAATTTAACGTTACTTACTATTTTTATTGTATTATTAATAATAATTATTATGCACTCTTTATTACACAAAAAGTTTTCATTTAATGCGACAACATAAAAATTTCTAAATCGGAATTTTGCTATGATCAGCAACATGTGCCAAATTTTTCATTTTTTACATTGATTTCTACCCATTTTTTGTACCTCTAATCTATTGTAATATACAGCATTTATTTTTTTTCCTAATGTTTTATTTACGACTTCGTAAATTTCCATAAATATTAGCAACTAGACACATACCATAACATATAGATACCGATTCTATTTAGTTTGCACACAAAAATGTTCAACACGTCGGTACACAGTGTACATTATTTTGCTCATTTTGTCATTTTCCTATTTGTTTTGTAACTATTTAATGTTTTGCGCAAATCATTTGCACAATCTAAAAGTTTGAAAACAATATCGAGCAATGCGTGTTCTGTCACCTGTCACATAGATTGAGGAAGAATTTGTTCATTGACAGTGAACACTTGAACATATCATGTCCAAACATAAACGAAATTTTTTTAAAGCATGTAATTATTCCTTTTCATCGATATTCAGCTTTTTTAAACTCTTGTATAATTGTTGGTGAAGAATTTCTATATCTTTTTTTTTTTTACAAAAATGGGCAAAAATGTCTTCACAACCTCTTTATATTACGGGTAAGTAAGTTTATATTGATTTTCATGTTTTTTTTTTGTCTTGCCATCCGTAAAATCTGTTAAATATGGATTAAACAATGCCTACATGTGTTATATGTATTATTTTCATCACAGCATTATACTCTCAGAACTAAATTCTTGAGAATAAATAAATTGCCTACATACCTTTCCAAGGATCAGAATTGACTGAGTGAGAGCATTGGTTTGGGAGAAGAATTTTGACTTTTTAAATATCATATTATTATTACTATTTTGCAGCCAGCGGACATTACTGGCTTGTACATACAATAATATCAATTAATACAATATATCATAATATATTATATCTAACATTTAGAGCTGCTGAAAAATTTACACAAGGTAGAAATTGGAATTTTTGATTTCTTCATATTTTTGAAATATTTTAGTTTGGTAAGTAGTAGTACTGGTGTTGAAAGAAATCATAGTATAATATATAAATGAATCGCCAATTGGAAGAACAAAGTACCAAAGTTCTAATTAAATAGTGATTGCTGATACATGGTTCTACCCAATTGACAAATCAAATGTACTGTTTCGTTTATATACTATGACAATAACGGACAGAGGCACTCATACCATTTGGCTTTCGATATGATTTAGAAACCGAAACCGATATTGTCCTTTTTTGGCTGTCTCATAGTCGTTAAATTAATTTCAAGTGTATCCTGCTCATATAGTTTTAAACTTCTAGTATTTTTTACTATATTCTTGTTGTCACCTTCGACATTGACAAATCTGTTTCTAATTATTTTTTAAATGGTATACTCAGTAATAATGAAAACTTAATATTAGTTTATAATAAAAAAAAACAACAAAATTAAATAATTTCAATTTAAATCTTTTAACATTTCTCTAGTCTCAATTATTACTACAAAATATATATAAATATACTTAACAGCATAATAATAATATGCACACCTGAAGTAAGTAAAATAACGTATTCATGTTAAGTTCGAAGGTTACAGAGAAGGCTAGAATATTTCGGTAACACCATAATAATAGTATCATTTGCTATTATTGAACATCTTTTTTTCTTGTATTTATGAGATAGTAATGCATTACATAATATTCTAAATCTGTATATTAAGAGTAAATCAAATCCACGTTTCCTTACACTATGTAATAGTTTTTATGACTAAGTCAAAAAATATTATTATTTTTGAACCTCCACAACGGTCTTTCCATAAAACTACTACTACACATAAACAAAAAACTAAAGTACATCTATATATGTATTTGAGTAATGTTTTGCATTATAATGTGCACAAATACTATACTAATTAGTGGTTCTCGATTTCTTCCTATATCTGAGTAATTGATTTTATTTTTCCTTAAAGTTTTCAAAACTAGACACGCTTTGATTCATAACAATGACTTGAAGCTATGTAAATCAGACCAAAAAAGACATGTACTACATATAAAATCATTGTAAATTGTACACTTATAAAAACCAAACAAAAAAAAACATTTATGTCTAACACAAACGTATATATACGTCTTTTCATATACACATATATCTAATTTACATATATCTCATTTTCTTGAAGATGCTCTTGAATGTACAAAATTATTTGACTCGTTTGTAGATGCGACAGACTTGGATTTTTTCTCTGACGTTTCTATTTTAAACAAATAAATGTCCAGTGATTCACAGATCTCTTGACAAACTTTACTACTGTATCTCCAGAGTTCAAAGGTTGCCCATACCTAGAAAATGATGTGTCTTGTTATAGTAAAGTTTATTGGCATATTTATTTATGTATACAATATCCATACGAGTCCTTTATAAATTCTCACATACAGATATATTATAATAATATGTATTCATGAACAAAACTTACTGCACTAAGCCAAAGCAGATACTTTTCACGAACAATATAATTAAAATATTGATTCATAAAAAGTAAAAATGGACCCAAAAGAGCTGTATCTAAGTAATCCATTTCACTTTTCGTCATGTGTGCAACCTTTAAAATAATAAAAGAAACAATAAAATGAATAAAGTATAGTATAAAATATTCCCTCGAGTGGAGTGTAATATATTTTACATTTACTTTAAGTGACATTCATTTTTAATACAGTATGTAAAACTTATAAGTAAACGCGTATTGTAAATAGAATTTTATGGTAACAGTAAGAAGAAAAACTAAAACTTACAACTAGTCGATTCGTGACTTTGGCAGCAACAAGACCAAAAGTCATAACATATAAAGCTGGATTTTCTTCATAAATATTCTGCTCACTTTTGCAAGCAATTAAAATTGCAGGTACTAGCACCAAACTGAAAGGAATAATTGGAGAAAGGACGCTCGTTCCCTATAAAATAATATCAAACATGTTAAAACCATGATAACTTCCGTATGTATACATGTACATAACAACTTTGAATGATAGTAATATGATTTATATAATATTGTAGAAAAAAACAGAATATTGATATTATGGTGAATATAGTTTATAAATACAAAAAGCGACTAAGTAAAACTAGAACAACTAGAAAAAAAGGCAACAAATGGAAGACAATAATAATTATTAGTATTAATCAAATGAGTTGTTAAATGAAAGCAACAAATAAAAAAAATTGTATTTGAAGCATTCAATAAATTATAATTGTATACAAAGAATTATGCATTTGTATTCATTTCTGTTTGAAAGCAGAGAAACACATGGCAAAAAAACTAAAAAAAAAAAACTAAAACTAGAAAAGGGTCATAAACGACACTCTAAAAATTGGTTTTTGGTGTGTAAAAATGATACACAAATTCAACAAATTTAGCCAAAAATTGTGTACAAAATACAATGTTATATTATTTTCCAAAACAAAAAAAAATCCTCCATTTGTTATTATATTAGGTTTGCATTTGTTGCATTACAATCAAAATACAATTGGACATCACGTAAAAGCTGAATTTTCGTGGCTTATTGCGGTGACTTATTATTTTCTGTATTGAAACTTACAGCCACACTCGAACCATTTTTTCCACAGCCTTCATATAAAATTGTGTTAAAGGAGGTAATTATAGCACGAATTGCACCTCCCAGGAATATAAAAACGTACAATAATTGGAAATGAATTGGAAAATCCGTAGGATTAGCGATGAGCTGTATAGAAAAATAAGCAAATTCAAAATTCAAAGAAACTTTAAACATATCGGTGATCGTCAGATACGTTATAGTGCAATGTTGAAATTTGTATACATCATTTGTCAAAAGTAGTTGCTGTTGAATACAAACTGGTACTTGGTAAATTATGTCGGATTTAAACTGAACTTGATTTTGCTACCAAAAGAAAAAACTTTATATCGTTTCATAAATACCACTATTTTATTGTAATGTTTACTCTTTTTTGTTTTATCTTAGAATGTGAAGCATCTCTATATTTATAGTTTATAGAACTTTAAAAAATCTTTGAATTTCCTCACTAAAATATTATTACAGTGGATTTTATGGGTTATTTAAATTGAAAAGCAAAAGTGCATTTGAAAACAGATTGAAGGAAGAAGAAAATATTGTGTGCATAGTATGTAAGTATTTGATGTGCACTGCACTGTATAGTACAATAATCAAATTGTGTAAGCCATTAAAACACATAATGTGTCACACACACCATTCTTGAATTATCGATCAATCCATTACCACCTAAGTTGAAAAGTATAATAATATTATTATCATGTAGTTTTTTTGTTATGGATAAGAAAAACGTTTTTACAGCAGCAGCAGCAGTAGTAATAATAATAGTTATGTAGTCCTAAGCAGCGTGTGCAAAGTTTGAAACTAAAAGGGTTTTTATCAAGTGATGTCAACTACACATGTTATGCAGAGAAAAGGATTAGTGAAGGAAAAAAATCATATTATATTATGTACTTAGGAAAACAATAAATGAAAAAAATAAATAAAAGGAAACGAAAAATATATAATAATCTTCATTATTATAGGGCAAATAAAAATTCAAAACCATCACCACATCAAATGACAAAAAAAAACAAAGATGGGTTTGAATTATCTGATTAACTCACAGCTACTGTGGAGCCATTTTTGCCGATTCCTCCTGTGAAAATAACTTTTAATGTCTTCACAAGAGAGAATATTCCCAATGGGATAGCTAATAATGAAGGTATGAAGTAACGGGGCAGGTTACCGATGAGCTGTTGATATTGATATAAAGGAACCATGTCGGTGTTTAACAATAATAATACTTGTGATACAACATTACTCTATAATAAGTGTAAGTGTAAACAACAATAATAAACTTTAAGTTGATACATAATACATTACGTGTTTTACGTGTAAATGGTATAACAAAACACATTTATAATATAGGTATATACGTTCTAATATATTGAGGAATTATAGTGCATGTGTTGATGATTTTTAAATGTTCACTAATTTCGCTGACACATGGTTATTAAAATTTTCTTGAAAATTTAAAAAGTTGTAAACGAGACTATATAGTATTATTATATTCCACAAAGTTTTACCCGTTTATGTACCGTTTATAGTAACAAAATTATTAAAAAATATACTGGACTATTGTGGATTGTTTAGTAATTGATAGATATTATGTAGACAAAATAATTATGTAATCCTCAAAATTATGTATAATATATTATATTATGTAGATATTTGCATGTTTTTTTAGGAAAACATGTACTATATAATACTTACATGCATTCGTCATTCGTTAATAAAAACTGTTGCTATTATTATTTTACGAAATGCTGTATTGGTGTCATAAAACATAAAACATTTAATTACCGATCGTGTCCAAAAATCACAGCCAACTATGCCAGATACTATGTGTACTAGCATAATACCAATTTGAGCTTCGGTAACATCTATCATCCCAAATCTCAATGTTCCTACACACATAAAGAAAAAAACGGATTCATTATTAGTAGAAAATTCCAAGGTTTTGAACACACAAAAAAATATTATAATTCAAAAAAGTACATCACCCAGTTTTACTATTACCTGAAACGTATGTTTGCCAATGTGCACAATAAAAAAGTGTAACAGCACAAAAACTTTGTAAAAACATCAGTGGTGGGGAGTAACCCAATTTACAAGAAACGCAAACAGCAATAGAGACAAAAACTGTAAAACATAATAATATTATTATGAATTAAAATTTGTATAACGTTGGTTTATCTATAGCATAATAATTATAAAAATATACATATCAGAGTACCAATCATACACAATGCCATAATATTGTATTGCAAAAAACTTTAATTTAAACAAGTAGAATTTTCATCATACCCGTGGATATAGAATCACAACCATGATCAAATAATTCTCCTAGTGGTGATGAACTATTTGTCCGTCTTGCTTGTTTTCCATCTATAGCATCCAAACTTTGATAAATAAATAATCCAAAAGCACAAAGTAGACATGCCCAACGAGGTACCTACATATTAGTAAAGTAAAGTACATCATTAATGAAACTGTAACATAAAATATGAGACTATGGAAAATATACATTTTTAATTTGGTTTATAAAACAATCAAATGTTTTGGTAAAATAAAGTGTACAAACAAGTAAGAATATAATATTATTATTGTGAGCATTGAAATGCTTAACCACATACCTGCTGTTTACAATCAGGACTATAATATACAAGAACAAGGCTTGTGATAATGTTTACAATTAAACCAACAATAGTTATAAGATTCGGAGCTAGCCATAAGGGTACTCGTTGAACTAGCCAATTCCACCACGGTTGAAGTAAAGGATCTAATAAACTTGAACTGCTACAACTATAACGATGATCTTTTAATTTCTTTAATTGGTTGTCACTTAGAATTCGACAATCTTTTGTAGATGATGATTGCATTTTGTATAATATTATATTTATTCTTTTATGTTAAAAATAAAAAAATTTCTACTATATCCTACAATCTATAATGTATTATGTATGTAGGTATACTGTATACCATACACCATACGATATCTATTATATTTTTTGTGTTTATTTTAATTAACTTTTAAAAATATTTTCGTCCTGGAAAATATAATATATCATTTATAATTTATATAATATTATTATATATTATAGCACATTCACACACACATAACTAGATTATGTATATGTCTTCTTCTTATAAATGCATATGTATATATTTGTTGGAGAGACCTTTGCACTTTTGTATGGGGGTCAGGTCAATCTGGTTGATGGACAAAT
>JAQGBH010001777.1:0-29255 GCA_034698265.1 Sminthurinus aureus
TTGAGGACCAATCGTATTCTGAAAACTGCTTGTATAAGCAGGGATCAGAACCCCATCAATACAAATACAAATACAAAGTCAGCGTTGGCGGCATATTGTTTTTTTGGGAGTGGTTTGAAAATTTAGATAAAATGGGCTAAAATAGCTATTTTTGAACTACAGCACTTAACTTTGGCCACATTCTCAATTTAAGGCTAAAATAGCCAAAATTTGGGCATTTAGCCCGAAGTTTAAGGCTGCAGGCCAAAACTAACTATTTTAGGATATTTTATCTAACTTTGCAAAATACCCCCAAAAAAACAACATACCGCTTAATTTGACTTCCCCTTGTGGTAACTCTGACTTACATTCTTAGGTGGTGAATTTTTATAGTTTTGAAAATTGACCGTAAGTCGTAGCAATGATTTATAACTATTACGATTAAGAAATTTTGCATAGTTGAAAAATGGCGAAGGACACGACGTGCCTAAATTTCAAAAACTTTGTGTGGTATTTTGCGCACAGCCGAAGTTTGACAATATGGCCAACGCAGCTGAAATTGACATTAAAGACTTTTGAGTACTTGAATTGGTGTTGCATTCCATAGGCGTCTGTGCAACAGGATTTTTTAGACTAAAATAGTTAATCTGGAGCTAAAATGGATAATTCTGGGCTTAAAAAGTTAATCTGGAGCTAATCTAAAAAATTCAAGGCTAAAACTGTTAATCTTGGCTAAAATAGTTAGTTTTGACCTTCAGCCACTTCGGGGTAAATGCCCAAGTTTGGGCTAGAATAGCCCAAGTTTGGGGTGTACATTGTTTTTTTGAAAGTAGTTTACATTTTTCGAAGAAGATTGTAAGTTTTAGGGGGAGGCGGTAAATTTTCGGGGGGTAGGGGGCAAAGATTACAAATTTTCGGGGGGAAAGGGCAAATTTTAGCAACGGTTGTTAATTTTTGGGTACGGGGTAGTGACTTTTGATGGTAAATGTAATATTTGAAGGAGGGCGTAAATTTTTGGGGGAGGGGTGGTTTTTTAGGAGAGGAGGAAGAGTTACTTTGGTGTTGCAAATTTTTATTTATTTGCGGATTTTAGATGTGGGGTGGTGATTATTTTGCGATGTGGTTTTAGTACGACCATTTTATATTATTTTTGTATATTATGTGAGAATTTTTACTTTTTTTCACGTTTGGAGTCATATCTCCGAAACCCTTTGACCTAGAACAATGTGGGTGAGCTCACATGATGGGAAATTGCATGGAAAACAACTTTCCTGTTTGGACTATGCTAACACATTTCAGGGTGACCTTTAAAAATGAAGGTCAAGATTTTACATAATATGTAAAAAACATGGTTTGGGAAATTGAAATTTTAAGGGGTTAGAAGGTTCAAATCAATAAAGTGAGGACTCTAATGGATGCAGAATCGTTTTTTCTATAAGATACGGTGGGTTTCATTGTTAAGAATTCAAATCCCGCCCGTCTAGATATACTGTGAAGTTGGCGGTTTTTTCGTGAAGGCGTTTTTTTTCACAACCGCCTGGGAGGCGTGTTTTTGGAATTTTGGTATGAACCCCAATAGATCAAAACGGCAAACAAAACATCTCTCTAAATCCGTTGAAAAAACTCACAAAAGTTGGAAAATGTGGAAATGAGAGTGGTAAACTTTGATTTTTTTTCTGCATGAAATGAAAATTAAAAAATTGCCCCACCCACAAGGGGTGGATTTCTAAAATTTTTTGTCAAAATGTTTGAAAAAATAGTAATTGTGAAATATCTGTAATATCTGTACTTACGTTGTCTTCGTTAATTGAAGTTCGGTGGTCGAACCAGTTTGTGTATCCACCTCTCCTACCTCATTGGTTCTTAGTCGTTTGTTTGGTGTGTGCTGTAAAACAGTAAAACCAAACAATTATATCGTTCAAAATTTTGGACGTTTGTTCAAAATTTTAGAAATCGATTCAACAAAGTTTAAAATCAACCGAATTCACTGTACCACGAACCTCAGGCATTATATTTATTTATTTGTTTATTTATTTTTCTTGATTATAGTGGTGACTTGTTTTAAACTATATATTGTCTAATCTTCCAACAATACCACCTATAAGAGACTTAATAGAATACTTCTTATTAGAGAAGGTAACTCTAAAAGGCATTAGAGAAGAGAGCTCTAATGACCAACCCCGTACTAACACCGAGCCAAGTTAGATAGTTATAAAAAGGTTTACTTCTTAAATTTTACCAACTTTCAAATGTGTAATTTGAAATTTGAAGAATAACAACAGATAAAACAAAGAACTAATTCTAAGATCTTAGAATTGTTTACAACCCCGGCTCGTTAATTTGATTTTAAAACTGTATCCTTGTTTATTGTGGGGTGTGTTGAGACTGTCTTTACATGCATAAATGTCATATGTACGTGAATAAAAGTATAGAATTCGGAGACTTTAATCTTTTTTATATATATAGGCCTATATCCAGCCTGATTTCATGAATACGGAAAGAACAAACTTTGATTCTCATTATTTATTTTCCTACAGGCTATATTGATTGCTATTTATCTCTAGTTTAAAATCTTCCTTCCATTCATCTATTTTTGTAGTCTACACATTGAAGACTTAATGCACACATATACCAATAAGGACAAACTACAAAATGTGAAAGTCCAAAGCTTAAAGTGAGTTTAGTCAAGTTTGACATTTGTGTTTTTTTATATTATGTCAACGAATTTCTAATTTCTGACTTCTAGTGTGTGAACCATTATACATTATTTTTTATATACATCGGATTTTAGGATGTACTTACGAATTACATCATTTGAGGTAGCTCTTAATTATCAATTAGATAGATAGTATGCAATTTGAAACGAGCTCTAGAAGATTTTTAACCAAGAAACTAACAAGACTTTATCTATTTCGTATTCTCGTCAATCGTCGTTCGTCATCGCATCTTTAAAAAAAGAGTGTCAAATGTCAAATATGTCATCAAGATCCAGATCTTGAAGATTCAAAACAAAATTATAGTCAGTTCAATTGCGGACCAATATTAGAGAGAGAGAGAGAGGCACAGAAAAGGCAAAATGACTTCCAGTGGGGATCAAGAAGATTCCTTAGAATTTGCATTTCCGGGATATGGCGAAGATCATGATTCACATCATCACTCTAACATGGATCATAGTTCTACCAAAATGAATTCCACAGTTTTCTACAAAGGCTATAAATCTTTAAACCATCTGTACTATCAACTTTCTCAATTTATTCTACTAATCCTGATTATCTTGAATTTGAATAAAAGACAACGAGTTCTAATCATGTTCTATGGAACATTTACTTCCCTTTGGGGTTTCTACATTCTACATAGTATGGATGTTTTCATCTGGGGTAAGATTTATACCACTAAAATTTGATATAAATAATATTATTGTGCCATATCTCTGTTCCTTATACATGTATAAAGTACAAATGTTAAATACGTGTCTGTAATCTTTATAGGTATCGTCCTAGGTGTTTTCAATTTACTTGCTGCCCTATTTCGTATATCGCTGCGATGGCATTTAAGTTTTGGAGAGTATGAAAATGTGAGACAACTAATATTATTTTATTACAATACAAGTATATTATTATTTATTATGTTTAATGTGTACTGCAATTTACGCACATTTA
Organism: Sminthurinus aureus; assembly: GCA_034698265.1. NCBI lineage: Eukaryota > Metazoa > Arthropoda > Collembola > Symphypleona > Katiannidae > Sminthurinus > Sminthurinus aureus. The sequence continues at coordinate 3,639 of JAQGBH010001777.1, forward strand.
ATATGTGTCTATATTGTTTATTGTTTGGTAAATTTCAATGTCAGTGTTAATGATATAATATGTATTTTATGTATGACTGGTGTCATAAACACATTTTTCATTGTTGCGTGTACTGTCTACTCTAATACAATAAAATCAAAAACTTTTTTATGTTATTTACAGATGTACAAGAAGCTTTTTGCACCCCTACAAGTCACTCGACGTCAATTCAAAAAAATTCTGGATTGTAAAAGAAATATCAAAATTCTACATACTGGAGATTCTTATTGTAGGGAAAAGATTACTAGAGTTGACTCCTTAGCGCTTCTTTTGTCAGGCCGTCTTTTGGTTAGTCAAAATGGGAAGCCTCTTCATGTCATTGGATCACTTCAATTTGTAGATTCGCCCGAATTTTTTGGTGTTTCCACAGATGAATTGTTCCAAGTCACAATCACCGGTATGTTTCATTTGCCTTTTGTCGGTCTTAAATAAACATTTAAAAATATGGTATACTATATTATATATTAAACATAAATTTACAAATGTAAGCAATTCAATAATATGTATGTGTATAATGGTTATTGTGCTTGAATTTTGAATAGCAATTGAAGACTCCTCAAAATTGATCCAGTGGCACCGTGATAAGTTACGGTTGACTATTATGAATGATGAATTTCTCCGAATTGTTATGGATCATGTTATCGGGAGAGATGTTGTCAGAAAATTAATCCAAGTAAGATTTTTCTTTTGATCACTATACAAGTCACAATAATTCTCAATGTTTTGGTGAATAAACAAGTTGGATACCGTTTTAGTATTTAACATGGTGTTAAATCTACTGTGATGCGTGTAGATAGATGGGACACTGTTGATTATAGTCTATAATGTACACAATTCCTTTTGAACTCAAAATCAAGAAATAAAAATTAGATGCAATATTTTTAAATGGTAATAACATGCATACATTTAAATTCTTTATAGGTAAGTGATAGTGTAACAAATCTCAATGGAACCACTCATCTTTTCTCGAAAGAGCCACTTGAAGAAAACTACATTAATGAACATGACCCTATGCTTAAAAATGGTAAACCTATTTTCCAAAAATAATACCACAGCCAAAGTTACTATCCAATATTTGGTTACAATTCAACCCCGTTTATTCTATTTTATTTATTTTTACCTATATGTGTATAATAATATATTATTATGTCTTATACTATGTTAAGTTTTTCTGGATTCTGATTGATGGTTTAAGTTTTATGCATGTTTTTTTATTGAGTTCTTGTGTTTTGTTTGTATTTTTTATAATTTTATGATTTTTTGGGGCCGTTTGCTTTGTGATGACATAATACGTTGGATAGGTTCCTAATCATTTCCTTTGCCAAAATAATGCACGCAGCTGAAACACGCAAAATTATCGGTAAGTAATAAAAACAAGATGATATTATAAATGATAAGGTTTTTTATTTGTATGTACTTATGAATGATTTCTTGAGCTTGATTGATGTACAATGTATAGTTACGGTATAAGTCTGAATACAGCAGGGTGGTCATGCATGCCTTTCACTCTTGATTTGACGGTCATCCGGGGACTTTTCAACCATGGTCAAATCGTAAAAGTTGTTGCAAATTCGATCACTGGACATGCCTCACATTGTCCTAGGTTAAGTAGTTTGTACAGTGACCCCAACCTCTAAATCTTTGGCAAAATCCCGAGTGATCAATTTTCACTCAAATCCGGAGTGAAAGTGTAAACAGCCTCCAGTATTCAGACTTGCTATATAACGTATATAACATTGTATTTGATTGTATTATGGATTGGTTTCCTGAATTATTTCCACATCTTTAATTTTTTAAATGTACCATATACCTGCCATGTACCATATTATTGCATATCCTATGAAACGGATATATTAATTCTTGATTTTGCATGTTTCGATGTTTTAATAAATAAACTGTGGCTTTACAGGCAATAACAACAGTCAAGTTGCAACCGATATTTTCAGTTTAACCGTACTAAAGGAGACGGAGGAGAATGAAGAGACTCCAGTGTAGAGAAAACAAGTGAATTCATGAAAAGTTCGAATCGTTTTGAATCGTAGAATATTGAATATTTATAATCTTAAGAAGTATTGCGTATTTCTCTTATTCATTATGTTAGTCTGAAATCTAATTTAAACCACATTAGTGTTGAAGGATTCTAATCTGGTTTTGTAATTTAAAATATCTAGATACATACATGTATATTATATGTAACGAATACCAAAAACATATATTTATTTACATTATCATATTTAGCTAGGACGTAGGACGTAGGATATGATTTTACCAAGTTTTACCGAAACTAGTGAGACGTTATATGTTAAACTTTATATCTAGGTACCATTTTATTTTAACTACGTGTCAAGTCCAGTTGTAAATTAATTTTATGTACAGGACCTATTCTTAAAATGTACACACATAAAACGAAACGTACTATATATTATTATTATGATAGAAAGTAATTAAGTCTAATCGAAACCCACAGCTAATAATAATAATCGTTAGCATTATCATTGTGAGATAAGTATTCAATGATATCAACGTATTATAGGTAAATATTAATTATATATTATGCAGCTTCCATTTTCTACTGTATGTTTAAGCATGTTGAAATTGAAAAACAAAGAATGAATGAAATATTATGGATAAATATAAAAATATTATATTATTCATTATTCTATGATCTATAATACGCCCTTGCGTTCGATTTTGATACATGTAGTATTGTTGTGTAAGTATTTCCAGAGAATTTTTCTCTCCTTTTATGTATTTTAGCGTGCGTACATATTATGTGAGTATTTAATTTGTATTATTATTATTATTTGTGAGTAATAATTTAACTTGCATCGGCAGCATCAAGTATGTTCCCTTAAGTCTGAACTCTAATACAACTAACTAAATACTAAATAATAATAATGAGGTCTAATTCCAACTTTTCTTATGTATATTAACGTATTCAATAACTATTAATAACTGATATACTAAACGTGGTCGACGAAGATTTGGATCTAGTCTGTGGAAACTAATAGAATATTATGTAAATATAAAATATACGTAATGGACGATTGTTGCCAATTTACATATATATATACATATGCTTATAGTGAATGTAAAGATTGAAGAAAAAATTATGATTATTATGGGGAATCTCATTAATAATATATATGATTAACATGAAAGTATCTTGTCATTATTTTTTAGGTAGTAAAGTTTTAAAAAAATAATAATTATTATTCTTCTTATTTTACAAACCACTAGCGCGCAGCTGTAAACATAATGAGGGAGAGTATAATAACAAGAATATACAATGTATAGTAATAAGTTACCCTAATAAAAACATTTAAAATATATTGGAACGAATGTACTAAAATATCATCATCATTATATTAATATTCTTACCAATAACATATTATTATGATATCTTTATACATATACATTGTATGATGTACGTGTACATATTTTGTATATAGGAAAAATAGACATAATATATAAAGGACATAATTCACAATTCACACAACCGTATATGTATAAAAACAAACTTATATTATAGTAAACGACTTGTCTTATACTTTCTTTCAATTTTCAATGGTGTCTGCCAATAATGGCAAAGATAATATACATTATTGTATATTTTCGTGAATTTGATTAGCTTTATATATAATTATTATTGACTATATTTTCTATAGGAAATAATTATCTTTAGGCTTTCTGATCTTCAAAATTAAGTTTTGAAGAGCAAAAAAGATGAAGCCTACTTTACACATAGTTTTAGTCATATATTTACGTGTATATTTATACTTTTGTGTACTTTACCAATTATAAATAAATATCATGATTTATGTATCATTTACCTAATACATACAACATCCATATTGTTTTGTACTTTGTATATTCTACATATTGTACGTCCAAAATATTATATTGTGTGAAATTCAGCACATTTTTCTCCCACATACAATAAATACCTTTTATACCTTAGTAGCACAAAAAACACCAATAACAAAAGAAAAAACACAACAACATTATAGTTCAAATTTGTAATAATTAAAAAAATTATTAATTAAGTCCTAATAGTTTTAGTAATAGCTATTAAAGTTTATATACATAGATATAGTTTTATGGCCATTTTATTGGCTCTCGCAGTCTTTTAGATTGTGGACTATCGGATTGAGTTGTATCTGGATTTAATCGTTTCTTTAAATTTAATCTCTTATTACTATTATCAATATTATTATTGTGATGATGATGAGGGTTAGAAGAATTTTGTTGCTGTTGTTTATCGTCAGATGAATATTTAGTTGTTTTTCCATTAGGTGAACTATTAGTAGTATCATTACCATTTTGACATTGACTTTTTGTACGTCTATTGATTCGTTGGGGTAGTGGTAAAATTAACTTGTTATAATATGACAATAGTTCCGACCTGTCTGCATTCAAAATATTTTCCTTTGGCATTCCTCTCTGTCAATCAGAATGTAAAGAAAATATAAATTATTAGATAAACATATGACAATTTACAATGTACCATATGAACTAAACTGTAAACTGTACAGAATGTGAATGTATATCGATTCAATCTGTAGAGATATAGAATATAGTACGTAGTCCACTTTTTCAATATCTATCTATCTATCTATAAGATAAGTGTAAGTTTAACCGGTATGATCAAACTTTTAGCAATTAAGAATCTCAACAAAAAAAAATACTGTAAAAAACACATACAACACCTATGTAATTGTAAACTATTTTGATTTACTTTCAAGTCTTCAATGCACTGATTTCGACTTGTATTATGTATAACTTTCCTAAAACTTTTCCGTACACATTCAGCACAAACTGGAGAGATATTTGATATTTACAAACTATTACACACTGTGACAAACAACAAAAACATTCAAAAATTACGGACTACTAACTATACTAAAAATATGAAAAAGTACTCATTATACTTGTTGTTCATTAAACTCATTAACTCAACTTTTTAATTATTGAAGAATGACAATGAACGTGTGTCCCGTGTCATTCTGACAAGTATAATTAATGACTGTGGACTGAACCACAGTCCAGTCTCGTTTTTGAATTTTGATCATTAAGATAAATTTCGAATAAAAAATATTTTGCAAGCTGAGATGTTTCTGAGATTCTTGATGATTGAAAATTGGCAACTCTATCTTCATTAATTATGGTTTGATGTTTAATATCCTCTATCCTCACTTTGCTGCTCAATACTGCATTTGTGCCTGTGTACTGTGTACCGTGTACCTGTGACTTGCACATGTATCAAATAAGCATTAAATCAGGTTAATTACATAATATTAGTATTATGATTTAACAATATTAACATACCCCAATTAGTAGACTTGTAATTATATCCAACGACAAAATTTCCGGTTGACATAGTTCATCTACGGACAAATTTTTTCCAGTGGATCCCATTTCTATTTGCTATCTATAGCTTACCTCATAGAGGTACCTAAATATTATATAGATTTTACTCCCTGTCAATGACTAATGACAAGACGATTAAGTAATTAAGGGTCACAGAGTTAAATGTAGGTCCGTAACTAATTGGGATGCATTTTATTATAGAGTCCAAAAGAATTATGTCCACTAAAAAAGCACGAGTACAAAAAGCAGAAAAAAAAAATTGTCAGTTCGAAATTGGAAGTAATTGCGCCATTTTTGTGAATCCTTGAAAAGAGGCAAAAATCCTGATTTGAATGGAAAAAAAAATTATTCCAAGTTTTTAGGGTTTTGCAAGTCGAGATGGTTTTGTCGACAAGATATTTTTATATTTTAAATGTGATTAAACCTCAAAATAGTAAACTATTACAGAGTAACTACATTTATTTAACTAGTACTTTCCCTTATTCTACAACTAAAAGTCTTGGTTCCAATGAAAACCCTAATTCCAAACCCCCCTCAATTAAAAGTGTGTATAGGGAACAAATCGATAGCAAAAAGTTAACTGAAGATGAACATCAAAAGAAAATCGTCGATAAATTTGAAGAAATTCTTAAAAATTTAGAGGGTCATGTGCCACCACAACGAACTGTTGTACAGAAAATCTTTGGTGGATTTTTCACGGGGAATTCTAAACCTGGAATAGACAAGTTTAAAGCACCTAAAGGACTTTACATATATGGAGCAGTTGGAGGTGGGAAGACAATGCTCATGGATTTATTTCATGATGTATCTACAGTTCAAAAGAAGAAACGAGTTCATTTCCATTCTTTCATGAGTGATGTACACACTCGAATACATAAGGTTAGTCAGGTTTAAGACCATAAAATTCAATTGAAATTGGTAGAATGTTCAATGTGTACAACATTTACTGAAATATGTTATTGATTAATGTAGGTTAAACAAGCTACAGTTCGTGATTTTACATCAGGAACAAAACCCAAAGTTTATGACCCGATTCCTCCTGTGGCTGAAGAAATTGCAGATGATGCATGGCTCCTCTGTTTTGATGAATTTCAAGTATAAAAGTTTTTCTACCTTTTAGTTTTATTCCATGTCTAATTTCTAAATATTATTTATTATGTCTCTTTTTTATTTATATAGACACAAAAAGAAAGAAATTCAATCATTTCATTAATGTTTTTCATTTTAGGTGACGGATATAGGAGATGCAATGGTTTTAAAACGGTTATTTATAGAATTGTTTCGTAATGGAGTCGTAGTCATCTGCACGAGGTGAATTTTACTTATATGTATGTACTTTGTATGTACATGTAATATCATGTATGCATCATAATATAATGATAAAAATATTTAATATGCTAATCGTATAATATTATTATCAATTTTTTATTCCAATAATTACATTTTAGTAATCGTCCTCCTGAAGATTTGTATAAAAACGGTTTACAACGGTCACAATTTGTTCCTTTTATTCAAATTTTAAAAGATCACTGTGATGTCATTTCTCTTGACTCTGGTGTTGATTATCGACAAATGAAGTCAGGTGACGGATCAAGGAAAAGTGTCTATTTCATGTAAGTGGAAGGTTTCTTATTTGTAATGTTTATTCTTTATTCATTCATATGTCAATACTTTGTCTCTCCCTTATTGTATCTTGTACGCTGTACAATGTGACGAAAATAGAAAGTACAAATAATGTTTACTTTATGTGCTTTTTTATGTTTACAGTAAATCCAAGTGTGATGCATCAGCAGAAATGAATAGAACCTTTAAATTTTTGTGTTCAAAAGAAAATGATGTAGTTCGTCCTCGAGTCTTAAGTATGTTGATTTTAAATTTAGATTTCATCTTTGTTCTAATTTATACGGAAAATATTTATATTATCATGATTTTTCAATGTCATTGATTTTACCATTAACAAATTGCTTATGTTTTTCTTCTATTATAGCCATTAAAGGACGAAATGTAACATTTGAAAAAACTTGTGGACAAATTGTAGATTGTAGTTTTGACGAGTTATGTAACAGAGTAAGTTATGTATAGTAATTTTAATCAAATATTTACAACATGTGGAATTTAAGTGTGATCCTATTTATTGTAAAAGTGTCTTAATCTGACGTTTCTATTTGTGTGTCTGTACTCTTTATTGTAGCCTTTAGGTGCTAGTGATTATCTTGCAATGGCCACTGCGTTCCATACAGTTTTAATACGAGATGTTCCTCAACTCAATATGAAATCCAAGTCACAGGCCAGACGATTTATTACTCTTATCGATACCTTATATGACAATCGGATTCGTGTTGTCATTTCTTCAGAATTCGCACACACTGAAATATTTCGATTGGATCCAGAAGATCCAGATGCTGTGGGTGAAAAGGATGATGTCAGAGCTCTGATGGATGATCTCGGTATCAAATTAGCAACAGAGGGTCCCAAAGCAAGTATTTTTACTGGAGAAGAAGAATTATTCGCCACCGATAGAACCGTCTCCCGTCTTTTTGAAATGACTCATTCGGAGGAATATTGGAATGCATGGGAGAAGCATAGATAATGAATAGTCACTACTACTACTTCTATAACTTGTATTACCGTGTAAATCATTACTGTTATCCACAATCTGTACTGTCATTTATTTATTTCAAATGTAGTGTAGTTGAATTTAAAACCTGTATCGAGTGCCGAAATCCGAAATACATAAATATATGAAATATACAAAGCGCAATCAATCACAAATCAATGAATATTGAATATTATATTATACAAAGTTATTGTTATTAGTCATGCATGTATAAAGTGCAAGTATTATTCACATTTCACTTCAGGTGATTGAATTGCTGGCTCGATTCTAAAGAATGCCATTGACATTGCTAATAATATAATCCAACAATTATTATTACTTAAAAATTAAACATTAAATGATTGAATCATTTTGTTATTCGTTATTTGTTATTGCAATAGCATGTATGTAATACAAAGGTAACTTTTAGTTTGTGTTGATTTTCAAACTAAAATGCTGATGAATATATATATTACGGACAAAAAACGACTCCAATCTATCTAATGAATATATAGAGAAACACCGGTGAAAAATAAAGAAAATGACTGCAATAAAATACAAAAAGTTGCTCTAAAATCCAGTAAACATGAGACATTGTGTTGTGTAATTTTGCTCAATCTGTACACTCAACTACCAAATGTTATCTTCCAATGGACTGTAATTCTACTTTGATCGGCGTAATAGTAAATTATTTTGGTTTTATGTAATATTAGCATCACACTTCTAACATACAACAAGCTATAGCTTAAATCTCTCCTCTAATCTTCTCAAGTTAATTTTCTTTGCATTATAATTTGTACATTAGACACACTTGGCCCATTTCTATACTGAGTGAAGGTCGTACATCGTACATAAAGTTTTGAGTCTAAAGCACATTTGTACTTTGACAAAGTAACATTATAGCTTAAGCATTGGCTCATTATATTATATATTATAGCAGCTGGTAGCTAGTTTACATCTCACATCTCACGTATCGTATTATGCTTGCTTGGAGAAGATAAAGCGGTGAAACCCAAGGTCAGCATGGAATATGAAATGTGAATGTGTGTATGGACTTGCAGTCAAATGTGCGAGCTAGGAGTAATGTAAATTTTGAATTTAGACATAATATAAGCATAGTTTGTAGTTAAATTACTTGTGTTCATTTTCCTTTTACTTTAATTTTTATCATTGTTGGAGATTCGTGTTGTAAATTTTATCAGTTATCACAGGAACAAGGAATAAGATGTCAGTCAAACAAGAACATTTTGTCATTAACAATGGGATTTATTTTGGTAAGCAAACTTTTATATCCCTATTTTTTCACTTCCAGATTCCAGATGATAAATTTGTGTGTATAAAATCAGTTTTGCAGTTTGCAGCCGTGTATATTTTTATTCATGAAACAGAAAAAGCAGCAACGTACATATTGCTTCTGTTTTTTGAATTGTATAGATTCTAAATTTTAGACATGTGAACACTTTTATACAACAACAGTTATTTGAATTTTGAATTTTAGATCCAAGTTTGCTGAATGTCAATCCGGTGAATGATGATGGAATCAAGCAAAGAGTTCGCCATCTTCTTAGACGAGTATCAGGAGTTACGGGAAATCATCGGGCTGCTTGGCTTTTAAAAGCTGTGGCATGTATTGATCTGACCACTTTGGCGGGTAAGAGAGAGCTCACAGCTCACAACTACCAACATTCTTCCTTCATAATTCATAATGAATTGTAATTCGTGTAAACTTTCCCATTTTATATTTTCTGTTTCAAAGGTGACGATACGGAATCCAACGTCCTTCGTCTATGCCACAAAGCACTGAATCCCTTGAGAAACGACATTGTTGAAAAATTAGCCTTGGATTTTGAATTGACGTGTGCTGCAGTCTGTGTTTATCCAGCTCGTGTTGAAGATGCTGCAACTGTTTTACAAGCGGCTAATTCTTCCTTGCCAATTGCCTCTGGTACATTCATACTTTTTAGTTTTCTTCTCTTGTGTAACAAGAAACAATAAAACGTAGTCGACTTTCAATGGGATAAAACTAATGCTTCTAGTTTTTATAATTCACTTTTAGTGGCCACGGGATTTCCAGCTGGACAAACCCAATTAAAAGTGCGTTTGGATGAAATAAGATATGCGGTGGAATCAGGAGCTACGGAAATTGATATTGTGATTAATCGTCGTCTTGCCATTGCTCAGGAATGGGAACAACTGTATGAGGAACTGCGTCAAATGCGTGAGGCTTGTGGGAGTGGAGCTCACATGAAAGCTATTTTGGCAGTTGGAGAACTCCCAGATTTTACCTACGTGTACAAAGCTTCAATGTGTGCAATGATGGCTGGATCTGATTTTATCAAAACTTCCACTGGTACATAAAACATAAAATCAATAACAATAGTTATTATTGATAATTGATAATTATACGTATTTATTGAATACTATGAAAAATAAATAATGATGTACTTTCTCTCTCTTGTTTTTCACTCTCCACAGGAAAAGAAAGTGTAAATGCGACGATTCCTGTAGGAATCATCATGTGTCGAGCAATCCGAGAATATGAAAAAGTTACTGGTGTAAAAATTGGCCTCAAACCAGCCGGTGGAATCAGAACGAGTGGGGATGCAATCAATTGGCTCGTCCTCATCAAAGAAGAACTGGGGGATGATTGGCTTCAACCACATCTTTTTCGAATTGGAGCTTCTGGTCTCTTATCTGATATTGAAAATGAACTCTATTTGCATTCTTTTGGTACACACTCACGGATGCACCCACTACCAATTGCCTAGTCTCCAGTCTCCAGTCTGTGTAATTTAAGTTTATACTCTTGACGCTTACCTTGTGAATTCTGAATGCACTAGATGCTCAATTTGAATAATATTAAGATGCAATTTATAAAATCGGTAAAGCTTTTTGTGCTGTCTATAAACAATAAATCTATACCTAGTGGAAAAAATAAAAGATGATATTATATTTTGTAAAATCAGTTTTTTCTTTGTCTTCGTAATTTGTAATCCTCCTGTAAGTTACAGGCTGTAACGTGTTGGCAGTTGGCAGGTTATGTAATATGCAATAAATACTCAAGTGAAATGATACAGTAGGCAGTGCACAGATTGTACTAGATACTAGATACTAAATACTGTAGCACTGGTCTGGCCTTGAACTGGACACTGGACATTGGACAAGTGAAGATGAGAGCGAAGTACTTACATCACTGACAACTATAAATTACAAACAAATTACAGCGGTCTCATTCAAAGGGATGGCACTGGTACTGGTTACTGGTAAAAAATCGGCGAGCAGTTGACTGACATGACGCATGATTAAATTCAAAGTAAACATCTGAATCTGATTTCGAAGAACTAAGACGCGTCTGAACTCTGAACATTTCATTTACCAGAAAACATTTGTATGATAAATGATTTTACTTTTTACTTTGGACTACTTACTACTGCACATTTTTTGTGATTTTAATTGATTCGTACTCATATTTTATCTTTATTTTACAAATTACTCATCTTTTTTTCAAGGGAAAGGCTACAATAACTAATGAAGTAATAAGTACCAGACAACAGCAGCTTGTAGTTTCATTGTACAATCGTCATTGACAGTCATCGCTTTCCTACTTAACAATCGTCTGCCATGCCATGGAAGATGGACTTTCATATCCTTGTATCGCGTCTGAGATTTGATACGGAGCAGCAATCATTAAAAGTTTGTATTCTAAACTGTTACTGAAAAATAGGAAACTCAAGAGAGTGCAAATGTTTTCCTTATATCATTTTTATCTACTGTCCAGTTCCATGTGCCCACTGCCCACACACAACAAACAGACATACTGACACTGACAAAAACAAATGAACTTCAAAATTGGATATGAGACTTGAGACTGGTAATTAATTTGAAGCAAAATTCTCATACTTGTGTATGTACATTGTATTCTGCATACTTGCACTGGTGTTGCACTTTGCACCATACAATAATATAAATGAGTGTTATTCATCATTCATTGTTCTAATTGCTAATTACTACCTCAAGACTCGAGACCCAAGACAAAGACAATTGGCATGGCTCATTCTGGCATTTTTTACTCTTTGGACTGCAGACCGTACAGACGTATGTACTTACAAATTTGGTCATCATTGGTCGAAATGAGGGTCATAAATCAATCCATGTGCGGCTCCCGGAGCTTCAATTCCTCAATATATCTTCCATAAGGATACTCGTTTGTATTTTGCTATTTAGAGATACTTTAATTTTTTTGTACTGAGATAGAATGCATACATTACGGGTTACGAGTGCATTTTTTTGACAACTTATGAAAATGAGAGTGAATTAAGTTTTTTGTTATAAATAGATTTAAAATTGTAACAATCTGTTTTCTGTTTTAGTTGTTATTTATTCACACACAAAAGACTTCAATTTTCAGTTTTAGCACCAGTACAAAATCCAAATCATATGCATATACAATATACACGATACATACAAAAAGCAGTTGAATGTACAGGGAAAAAAAGTATCTATCTAAAATCCCAACAAACGAAAAAATCGTAGACAACAAATATCAGATTTGAAACAAGAGGCAACTCTAGTATTTTCTTATTGTGCAAGTGTGCATCGTCTTTTACACTGTTACATTAGCATATGGAGTACACATACACAAGTACTGAACGGCTTCGAACTCAAATCTGTTTCTACGCTCTCTCAAACTCAACTCAATACTAGTAAATATTATATACTCAAGGCTAGTATTTATTGTATTGCTTAAATTTCAGCTGGTGAGACAAAGTTGTAATTCATTACTATAGATTATCGATTCACAATATAATTCTCAAATCTCAAACCGTAATAACATGAAAAATATAAAATAGTAAAAAGGTAAAGTACGAAAAATAAAAAATTATATTAGCATGTCTGTATTCTGTCTCTAACATTTAACATACAAAAAAAGATTCATGTAAAACTTTCTTTCTTCTTCAATCTTCATGTGCTTAGAAATTAGAAGCTTGACGCTCACAATTCAAAATTCAAAACTGAAAAATAAAAACTTCTTAGTCCATTTCATTTTTAACATTATTTGCGTGCGCAAATTATTGCAAAATTAGGTACACACATCACTTGATTTTTCATTTTCAGCTTTCAATTTTCAATACATTTAAACTTTAAACATACATTTTAAACTTGATCTTTCATCTCTATAATTATTATGGTTATTTTACTTATTACTCATTACATGCTAAAAATCTAAACTTTATGGGAAAATGTTACCCCCTGAATGACTGTATGTTTTCTAGTTGTTTCTGTAAAGCTAAGATTTGTCTTTTCAGTGATTGTTGTCTCAATTCAGAAAGGTAGGGGGATTCCTTGGAATTATGGATTCTTGGGGGTTCTATTTGTGGTTGGGTTCCTGACACAATTCCAGAGGGTGGAATTCCAACGGTCTCTGTTGGTTCTCTTAGATGGGAAATCTAGAAAGACGAAAATAATTATTGTTATTCCTGTTTTTATAGACGGTAGATTGTCTTAGAACTATAAATAAACGGATAACTAACCTGTTGTAAAACGGAAGCTGGGGATGGAACAGCCCCAGGAAAATTGATAAATTCCGGGAATCCTTGACCATTAGAAGCGATGGCTATACTTTCCCGGTTTGGAGATTCTGGAAACCCTTGGAAATTCTGAAAATTCTGGAATCCACCACCAAGGAAAGAACCTGGATAAGATGGAAAAGAGCTGGAACTAACTGGAACTTGAGGAAAGGGAGTTGGAAATCTTGGAGGACTATTGGGAATATCATTTCCAAAAGGACTGGAACTTGGTCCAGGATTAGAAATGGTAATAGTTTGACTTGAAAGTTTATTATTATTGAGGGGTTGACTAAATTCAGCCAAAATTTTAACGGAACTTGGAAGAGAAGGAAGAGAGGGTACGGCATAGATGGTTGTTAGGACAACGGGTGTATCTGGACTGATTATGGTTCCAACTGGGACGGGTGCGAGGAGGTAGGCAGTCTGGATTGGATAGGTTACTGGATTTCCATCTGGACCTCGGTTTAAATGGACAATAAAACCCGCAGGAGAAACGACCTGAGCTTCTGCAGTTCCAAGCACCATGGGTTTTTCAAGTGGAACTTCAATTGCTGGAATATGTCCAGGACTTGTGCTTATGCTACTGGTCAGAGGAAAAGTACCCTGATATTTGGCAAATAGTTGAGGAATTTCAATGTGGACTGGGAATTTCTGGATAAAATAAAAAGAATATTACAATTTAAAGTTTAATGACTCTCGAAACCTCAAGGAACGTTCTAGCTTTCATTTTTTGATTAAGTTTCTACATATATGTACCTGTTGAACAGTAGGATAAACATGGAGGGAGTTTTGAGGCACAATGAACAAAGTCACTGTTTTCTTCTCTTCCAACTGAGCGGAGGGCTTCATCACCTCCACATCGAAAACTGGTGAAATTGGAACTACTGCTGGAATTGACTATGTTGAGAAATATTACAAGATTTAATACATTTTATTTGTCCTTTGTCCTTTCAAAAGTACAGTAAAGAGGAGCAATTACTCCACTTGTAATTTATATTACACTATTTTTACATTTCTTTGTGTCATTTGTCAGGATAGAAAACGCTCGTAGGATCTTATGAATATAAGTACAGAATATCGTCCGTTATTTTTTCAGTCGGCGTCAAATTTCCAAAATTGTCCAATGTTTATCCATTCTTTTTGTCCAAATTTTCCTCTACAATTGTCCAGTAATAGAAAATAGAAAACTTAGTCATTATATAGAAAATCGTAATCGTATGTTCCATCATTCGTCATTACAAATTGCCTATGAACTATATGAACTTGAATCCACAATTTTGCAAACAAGTCTTCACAGTTCAACATTCACGATGCGTTTCAAAATTCACAAGGAAATGAGATAAGTCTTCATTTCAAGTTTAGTGCTGCAATTTGTAAATAATTTGTAATCTGTGCGGAATAAGGTATAATCTATACATATAATTAAAAAGGTAACTGATCAATATGCATGCGGCATTCAGTGTCTTTGTCTGTTCCTGGTCTGATATCTGATATTACTTATTCCTTATTACATGCTTGAAAAACCAGCAAAGAATTTCCCATGGTTTATTTATTATGTAGATTCGGATTCTTATCACAGAGTACATTTCAAGTTGCATACATGCATTACGACTAAAGACAGTTACAACATGTTCAACGTTCAACTGAAAACAAGGGCAAGCTTATAGTTTTATAAAAAGTACAGATTACAGATCCTTGAACCTGGAAAAGAATTTATAATTTCCAGATTCCGCACTCTAGAGTCTGGAGGGAAGAAATGGGAGGCCGCAAAAAATATACCTAACAAAACATTGTGCATCGTGTACGTAAAATAAGCAGTACTTTTTGTACTGTATTGTAATACAACGTAGTAAAAAGTGACGAAATACATAAATATTGCACCATATCTTAATTTATGATGCAGCTCTTAATTTTGTAAGAAAACACGTTCCATTTTCCATTTCCCGATACCTTGAAAAGCCAAAACTCAAAAGGTATTAGAAATTGGAAATTGACTGTTTCAACTTATTTCTTATTCTTGATCCGAAATGCAATGAGTAATGTGAAATATCAGTACTTGTACTAATTGAAAATTATTCAGAGTTGGAGTCATGAGAAAGGTATTTGCCTACAACAAATGCATTTTAATTAGTATTTTACCCTCGAAATGTCCAACTTTTCCCTCACTAAAGTTTTCCATTTAAAATTATAAGTACATATATTATTTGTGCTTTAAGTCGTTGTGTCGTTTTGTTTAATGCACAGTTACTAGTTACTACTAGTATTTAGTATTTGTTCATAATTTACAATTTACCTTTGGCTTGTTCAAGTAATTTGTATTACTGTTGATGGGATATTGATGCTGATGCTGCTGCTGTTGTTGTTGCTGTTGTTGAAATGGCTGTTGGACTTGGATCGGTGAGTGTGGATATGAATTGGAATGTGAGTTGATGTAATGAGGAGCCTCGAAATAATTCCCAGCCTCCAAAAAATTTCCCTCGACGGTAACGGAAGCACAACTCAACATCGTTATCATTATCGCCATCACCACTAGAAACCTCTGTAAAAATTTACATGCATACAGAATACAGAATTTCACCACCATCATCAGCATCATCAATCATAGTATTTCAAAGTATTTCGTATTTCGTGTACTGGATAATGGATATTATTTTGATAAAACACATTACACACGACTTGTGTCTTGTGTCATTCTACATTCTACATATTGGTACTTCCAGTTGGAAGTCGGAAATCCTGATTTTTATCTTGATTCATATATTTCGTAGTAGTTTATACTTATACGCAATTCGTAATTTTTAGAATACACAAGACAGAATATTATAATTTATAACGTCATGATTAATGATACAGAATACACACGGAGAGAGAGAGAGAAAAGATGTTATCATGCAAAGGAAAAAAAGACACGAAAAGTACATAAAATTCACAGAAAACAGCAAAGGTCGGCAAATTCTCAAAAAAAATATTATGAGTTCATGCAAAATTTTCTGACTTAAATACAACAAAGCAGTTGCAGCATGTGCCATGTGTTTAATAAACACTTTTTGCATTTTCAAAACCATTGACCATTGACTCATTTTGACATTCTAGAATTCTAGAATTTTCTCACATGATTTTTGCTAAAAGGGTTTAATGTATTAGAAATTAGAAATATCCAGAAAGATGCAGATAAATTTGGAAAATGTTGAAACTTAAAAGACCTTATATGTAACCTCATATTGATTCCTACATTAATACGAGAGTTATGTACAGAAATCAGGACGCCAAATACTTCTGCCCAATGTAGTGGTAATGCAGCACCGACTAAAAATTACGTCGTCAAACTTCCGAACGGTTTTTCTTACAATTAGTCATTGTGTTATTCTTTGTTCAGTGTTCAGTTCATGTTCTATTTTTGTTTTTAAAATTGATATAAAATTGGGAATTGTGACAACGATACTAAAATACAGAACTTATGTAAATGTGAATGCGTAGCGTGTTGATGATTAATGAGTGTGCTTTATATGTTAAAAGTATGTGAAAATTCCAATGTTTCTCATTCCTCCTTTCCAGCTCCTTGAGTCGTAATCTGAATTCTCATCTTTGATTGCTGAATCTAATCAGACGTTTCTTCCTGGTTGTGCAGTGTTCATCCTCTAAACTTTTATTGATTTACTCGATACATTTACATTTACTTTAACATTTAACATTTACTAAGTTATTGATTCACTTGAAACTGGAATCGTAAAATTGTTCTAACACGAGAGTTGGACTATTCTTGTAGAAAAATTATGACTTCAATTTGTTTTCTAAGCATTCAGCATTTTATTACTCCTTCTATTTTATGTGTTATAGGTTTCATAATTCTAAAGAGTAACGAGTACAATGTCCAATTGAAAACATGTAAAGTATAAAGATCATTTTTATAGATTCTTGAACAAATCTTGAATGAATAAATTTCTTGTTCTATTATGTAAATAAATCATTCTTGATTCTGGATTCTGGAATCTTGATTCATGATCAATAAAAAGTGAAACATTATTGTTCAAATTATGCCAAAAAAATGTTCATTAGAAACATTTTACAATCCATTTCATCATTTATAGGTATTTATTACGTCTCGTGAATATCGTCTGCACTCCACACTCCACTCTAAACTCTAAACAAACTAAAAAAACATTCCCATTCTCCAGTGATCAGCGATGGATTGAATTTATAATTTATATAATCAGGAGGATGTGATGAGCAGTAGAAAAAACTACTTGCAATAATCATGGCATAAAAGTTGCATACCACATAAATACTGTATGAATAATGATGAATGAATAATAAATAAAAGGGATAAATTATTGAAACTGATTGCACAGATTGTAGATAATAGATAATATTATACAATATATACAATGTACAAAGTATCACAATTTACCATAACATAAAATATTTTACCGAGTTGTTTGTAAACCAAACATGTAACTGAAAAGTGAACTGGATCGAGTATCGAACATCGTGTATCAAGTATCGAGTGGTCTGGTCCATTTGTTTATTTACATTTTATGCACAGGTTCTGATTCTGATTTCTGATATTAAAATACGATTGACGATAAAGAATAAAGTATAAAAAAGAAAAGTGTGAGCATTTCCCACTGGTTCATCCTTACCAGTTACCAGTTACGTCTAATGTCTAATGTCTGTACCAGCATTTTTAATTTTTCTACTTGTGCCATCATTTTATTGTATATTGGAACTTGTACGTTGTTCGTTGTCTACTGAATGTATTTTACTAGCACAGGTTACAGTCGGAATATATAAGACGGATGGAAAAGTCAAGGTAAGCAACTTAGCGTGAGATTATTAGACATTAGACATTAGACAGGCAGGTATAATCAACACTTATACATTTTACCATTCACGATTCTATACTCTATACTCTATATTCTCACTACTGACCGACCACCGACTCGTATTCTGTTATATTTTATAAACATAATGGTCGCTCTAATTCACCCATTCATTCACCCATTCATTCATTCGTTTGTTTATGTATTCGGCAAAACTACATAGATTTTTCAATTACCATCATTTGGATTCCTGATTATTGATTCTAATTAATTCAGATTTATTCAATATACTGTATACAGGCATCGTTTACCATTTATTTATTATCCTCACATCATGTACTGTTACGGAAATGCCATTATAATTCGTAGTGAACATGCAAAATACCTTAGATTTCCTTAGAATTTAGACTTTTAATTATTATGACGTTGTACCAGTTGCCAAATCAAATCCTTAGCTCAAATATCAAATACTAAAAAAGTGTTTTCGAGTGGGATTACAGTTTTTGTAAAAAGGTAGAAAATAAAACGAGATTAATTATTTGTGGTTCCTGTGCATATATGTTTTCAGTTTTAAGTAGAACCTATGCAGTTATTACGGAGCAAGTAAATGAACTTGAGAACTCTTCTACAAAACTCGTGCTCATGCTCAAGATTGTTTGAACGGCGTATAAATTATTCAATAGACAAGAACTAAAAATTACCCAAAGCAACAGTCTCAGCTCCTTGTTCTAAAGATGTAGAAATACTAAATATAATAATGAAATATGTCTAAATAAACATCAGGAATTTGAAAAATCATGCTTGAAGTTTACCTGAATTTGAAATAGTTCCATTTTATCCTTCAGTTTTCGTCTCTGCCGAGTCACTGAAAAATGTAGAGAAGGGATCAATCACTTGGAACGTGGAACACAGTTGATTAGTTGGTTTTTTTACAGTACGGTTTCCCGGTTTTTACAATGATTGTTTGGAATAGTCGGATTCCGATTCCACTCTTACAATTAGTAATTAGTCCAATTGTAAGTTGATCACTGGCACAAAAACTCACTTTTGAACTAATTTATTATTTAACTAAAACAAAGCATAGGTAGAGAATGGAGAATGTGAAGATGTTTCTTTCGGTTCTGTGTGACTAAGACTGAGAAAGACTCCCACTGTCGTTTTTCCCTTTTATATTAATTGTGACTTGTACTGTACTACTATTATTATTATTGTATATTTGACTACGACTTGACCTTACCATTGTACTCACACATTATTGCACATGCTTCATCAGACACTGTACATTTTGCATTGTATCATACATTGTGTATGGTGTATGGCATGCTCAATGTACATTGTAAGGTACATCTAAATTCTAAATACAATAAGTACTTTTACACTTCTTCAACATTCACAGTCCAGTCCATTCCAGAGTCTAGAATCTAGATTCTAGATTTCAGCCATTCCAGCCAGTAGCCAGTAACCTGCATAAGGTACTAGTAGAAGCAGACGTTTAATGTGTGTCTGCAATCTGTACTCGCTACTCCCTACTCACATCATATCATAACCTATCCAATTGGCATTATTAATGATTAATTATTAAGTACAGTGAAGCAGACTCACATGGCAAAAAACAATAATCATAATTTTTCCATGTGTGTGAATTGTGAATAGGATAAATGTATTTATGCTCGGATGCACAAACTTAAGGAATTATTATGATTATTACGTATGCACAAAAAATGTACGTATGCATTACAAATTATAAAACACATCATCTAGTATATATAGACGATCTTCTACTTGATACTTGAGACTTGATCATTTTCTTTGTTCTAATTTTTTCTCCATCGCATCGTCAATCTTCAGCTTCAACTTCAACTTGTATCACTTTGATCTTTTCCCTCATTTGTACTTATTACACATTATTTAGGCATGTGCCGGCATTAACGTATATGGATTCCAGAGAAAAAATTGGACATTGGACAAATTACTAATTCATATACATACACATATTATAGTATATGTAACACTTCACAGTACAAATTTTACATGTGTATTTGCCGCTGACTTGTAATTTGTAAGGAACGAATGCAAATTGGCTAAGCTTTTTCATCTATGATCTTTGATACTTGATACAGCTCTTAAATTTTAATTCTTCTTACTTGGAAAGTCTACATCTAGAATCCACTATCCAGATTCTAAATTCTAGACTCTGCGTAAGACAGCTGGATTTTTCACGTTCATCAACGACCACCAATGTCTTCAACGCAACGTACTCATGTCTCATGTAGGTATCAGGTATATTGAAGATGATAGACAATTTTAGTTCAGATACCCCCACAGAAAACAAAAAACTGACTCAAGATTCAAGACTCAAAAGATTATACAGCTTTTTGCTCTAATAAAAAAGGGAAAAGTGTAGATTGTAGATTTTGTGTCTTTAAATTTTATTACATGCGTAGACAATAAAAGTACGCAATAATCTACATATTTGGTATGGTTTGGAGTTTGGATTACACATTGACATTGTACATTTTGTAGCTACATGAGTAATTTGATTAGGCCATCACCATCAGATTTAAGAGTCAAGAGTCAAGAACCAAAAATCAAGGCAGTGTGAGTAATTGGAAGGAACAGAGAACAAAAGACGGACGTTTGTGAACATGGAACACACAAGTGTCTTTTTACGCTCTGATGAACGAATGAATTTTTCTTATTGTTTCACTAATGTCCATACTCCATAGTCCATAGTCCGTACATTTGAAACAATAATATGAATATTCGTCTACATTACTGGAATGAATGACATGTGTAGGTAGGTAAATCATTTTGTCAGGAAAAAACTTGACCACAAGGAGTCAGCGATTAACATTAATTAGTTGATTACTACATAATATTTAGTGATTATTTGATTTCCGCAATGTGTTAATCCTTCATGTCGAGGTTCTATGATACCTTCTACATTCTACATTCTGGATTCTGGACTGTAGATTTCATGTCAAATGTCATATCTAAGAACGACACGTGAAGTAGCCTGTCGGGAGTTGAGACTCCAGAGTCAAAACGTCTCAATTTTTTGAGACATCGAAATGGTCATGGTCAATTTCAATCAACACATACACAAGAATCGTAAAATTGTCATCATAAATTAACGTCCAGTATTTAGACAATAATCAATACTCAATGCTCAATGAGGTGAAATGACCAGGATAAGATACAAAACGTATTACGTAAAAAGAACATAGAAGAAGCATGCTATAAAATTAGGAAACGTTTACTTTAATTGTTGTTCTTTAATTTTTGTCTTGGTCAATATAGAAACTATATACTCAATACAATACAATAGTCAATATTAGTAACCAGTAACCAGTTATTAATTAATTATATTGACTGCAAACTGTGCTATATGTAGTATGTAGGTAGTAGGTAATGCCCACTGCCTACATGATGCTGGTTTTCAACAGACTAAAATTCAAATGCATCTTTGGTTGATTTCAAACTCCACCTTTCCTGTAACTTGAATCCGTATAATTATTTATCACTTTTCACGTGATTCACAGTTCTCAGTCCACCTGTCCGTCTGAATCTAACATCCAAAGTCTGAACCAAGAAATCAAGTCACAAGTGGTCAACAATTATTGGAATGCATTTTATATACAATGTGATAATTGTGTGTTGGCAGAAAACAAAACAAGAAAATCTATATGTATTTACACAAGTACAAATATGAGGAAAAGGAATTTGATTGTGTACTTTAACGGTCAATTAATTGACCAACCCTACAATTTAAGCGTGAAGCATGCATAGGCAATAGTCAAGAGGTATACAATGTATTAAGTATAAACAGTATAAAATATTATAAATGATAAACTCATAATTCATAATACATACAAATATACAATACACACAGCATACAATCCTACCATATTTTCCATTTATGAATTTTTGCTGTGTTCAACTTTGAGCATTGAGCTTTTGAGGCTTTCAAAATTTAAACTCATACACACAACAATAAAATTAATTTCATCATTTAAATACCATGTAAAAATAAAAAATTTGGATGGAGTAGAAATTACAACTGCCTAAATTCTGCATGCTGCATCTCTGTGCTCAAACCTCAAAGCTCAAAACGTTTACGGTTATTTTTTGTAGTTTGTATCAAATATCGAAAATAAGATGAAACGGATCTATTTAACTGCGTGCACAATGCACACAAGACACAAGTATTTTCTCATATGTATTTAATGGTTACGACTTGAACTCTCCACGTAATTACATATTACTTTCATATAATCTCCAGCCAACATTTTTCACAGTGTGCAGCCCAATTATTATCAAATTTCCAATCAATTATAAGAAGCCACCCTGTGATTCTAGATTCTAGAATCTAGATTCATTTTTTATCATTTCACAATGTAATAAACACTCCATTTAGATTTCTTGATTATCTGTATGAAAAAAATTGATCAAGTTATCATATAACATATATATTCAATACCACCAAAGATCAATGATTATAGGTATAAGGCAGTACTCATATAGCCAATAGAGACACAGACGGACTGTTTTATCGGACTCTATTATTAAGTGTAGATATGTCTGATTTTTTTTCACATGGAAAAGTAAAATTCATCTGGAATCTGGAGTCTGGACCTTAATTTTCAACTGTACCTAAAACCACATACAGCTTACATTCAAATTTTAGTTTCGTGCTATTTGATATATTATTGTCAGTTATCAATGGAAATGGAAAGTGATAGAACGTAATGTAAGTGCAATAGAACTCTGATAACTTTTGTAAAAGATTTATATTTATCGTATGTACTTGTATGATGATTTTAAAGGACCGACTTGAAAATCCTAATCCAATCCAAATTACAAATTCCAATTACCCTCATAAGAATTATTGACGTACTGATAATTTAAAGAGACGTTTCCTGTCTTTTGTCTTTGCCTGCTTTACATTTTATTACACTGCCGCACCGCATCTTTTCTACTTTCTACAATGTAGTTCGTACAGGTCTACGGATTACGTTGTTCCATCTGTATGTGGCTTAGTTTTTACAGAGAATATATAGACAAGAGACATCAATCTTAAATATTATAATGAGGCTACTGAAGCGTAATAATCAAATCCAGGATATTTAATCCATGTTATATAAATGTACAACATGAAATAATTAAGTGTTTATTAGTTGTTATTTCGGCATCAGGTTTCAGGTTTCAAGTATCAGGTGTGAGGATAGTTTGGAATCTGCATAATATTAGCTAATAAGTCATTAATCATCGATGGATTATGAATTTGCATAATTTCAAACGCTTCGATATTCTGAATAGAGACAAAGAAAAGGACTAGTTTATTTTCCAGTATCAGTTTTCTCATGTCTAACGCAAAAGAATTATTCATCGTTTGATGTTTGAAGCTATGTGGTTTATTTTTATGATGACCATTTCTTGTAAAAACTGTTCTTGAATGTTGAATATTTCTATTTCACATGTTCCCGTTCAAGAAAAAAGTAACAAATCAACGTTACAGGTTACGGTATTATCGATAAATTAAGATTACGAGTATTGCAATAAAATGTAAAATATGAAAACTGCAGTTCAAATTAAAGATTACATATTACTTCAAATTACACACTCTCGAGTCTAGAGTTTATAGAGTCTAGAGTCTCGAGAAAATGTCAGTAAATTAGCAATTAAGAATTAAGTAAACGAAAGTAAAAATGGATTGTACAGTTTGTAGTTTGTAAAAACTAAAAACAAAACTCCCTTTCTTTTTTTTTCTTTTTTCACTTATTCAATGTTCAATATTTTCCGTCATGTGCATCATGCGCATATAGGATATAGGTACATGTTATAGAGTATACAGTATAATACACCAGCACAACATATAAATAACAAATATTACAGTTTGTGTACTGAAGAGGTAAATTACTAGTGCAGTTCACCGGTGACTGGTGATGTCCTTCATTATTCATTATATCTACTGATGTTGCATTCTGTAGGCAGCCATAATGGCTTTTAGTTTTAGTTTTGAGATTTGAGAAACGAGAAATCTTATACATAATATCACACATAATATAACATAATACGCCGTCTGATACTAGTCTGATACATCATTATGAGTTATGAGTATCTTTATCTTGGATCTTGGCATCTCATTCCTCATTACAGTATTAAGTATTAGTGCTCACTGCATACGTTCAACATTCTTCTTTTCTACTCTCATCTACTATCTGCTACATTTATTTACAACAGCTTACCTACAGTTCAAATTGCAAATGCATCTCTATCTCTATTATTTACGACTTGCGATTCACGATATATTCTGTAAATATGGAAAATGGACGATGAACGGTCAAGAAAGAGGAACGATGATCATAATGATGATGGGAACATTTATACTTTAAGTATTAAGTATGCTTTAAAATCTTTTTGGTGGTAAATACTTGATAGTTGATAGTGCTCTAGTGTTAAATTCCGATATGTAATTATTATTTACCGTCATCATCATCATCATCATCATCATCACTAGTTTCAGTGTATAACATCTTACAGCAAATGTGAACTCTGAGTCTGAACCTCTGAAGTTCTGAACAAAAGCGAGAGTTAAGCTTGTCAAGTGTAAACATTCAACTTGATAATGAATAATGACTCTGATATGGTACACTCTACCGTGCAATAATAAAATTGTAATAACTCCATAACTCCATACTCAATACTGTACAAAAAACAAAGTACACATAATAGAATGATGATGGCTATTGATAAAAGATGATCCCGCATGATATTTATTTACAGTTTACAGATGAAGAATGCAGCGATGAGTATACATTGTACATAGTGGATTAAAAAGAAAGGCAGTAGTTTCAATACAACACACTACAATAGAATGAACAACAAGAAACAACATTGTTGGAAATGAATCTTTGTACTTTGTATCATGTGCGTATTATGTATCAAAAATCAAAACTTGAAACAAATTCAAACTTTTGATAGGGGAACGCGGGGCAAACAAAATCAGGGGCAAAAAAAATCACGACCTTTATAATTTAATTGCCATTTCATTTTTCATTTAAAAAAATCTAGGCTCGATGTTTTAAAAAGGCATTATCAAGTGCTTGAAGACAAGCACAAGAAGAAATTTCAAAATTGAAATTTTTATAACAAAAAAATTAAATGAAAATTCGAGAGTTGGAATTATGTGTATTACTGAGTTATCACAGAAATGTCATGTTAG
>JAQGBH010001778.1:0-29253 GCA_034698265.1 Sminthurinus aureus
GGTTTCATTCATTAGAATCCTCATCTCGTTATTTGATAACCGACTACAAACAATCATTTAGACTGGTTTACAAAAAATCGCTCAGGCGGCGCAATTGTGCAAATTCTGAAAAACAAAAAAATAGCGCAGAAAGCTTAGATTAATGCCTCTTAGAATCCGTTGACAAAACTGAAAAAAGTTAAAAACTGTGGAAATGATGGTTGTCCCAAGTCAAAAATGGAGGTGAAGTTCGTTAATGGGGTGAAAAACTAAAAATTGAGGTTTTTAGGACTCAGAGGGCCTTAAATCAAATATGTATGGACACTAATCGACTCAGAATTGCTTTTTGCATCTGATAGGGTTGGTTTCATTTATTAAAATTCAAATCCTCTTATTTTATAGCCGACTAAAAACGTTCATTTAGGCGATTTTCCAAAAAACCGCCCAGGCGGTTTATTTTTGCGAATTTTAAAAAACAAAAAAATAGCGCAGAAAGTTTAGATAAATATCTCTTAGAATCCGTTGACAAAAGTGAAAAAAGTTAAAAACTGTGAAAATGGTGGTTGTCCCAAGTCAAGCTAAAACAGCACTTTAGCCATTTTTTCAATTGGCTATAGCGGGTTACCCTTAGGTGATAGGGGTATGATATAGGGGTCAAAAGTCTTAGAATTTCCTCTAGTATTTTATAAAAATATCAAAAAAATTTTACGAATTTTGTTGTTCAAATCTTTTTGAATGGATTCCAAACGTACCCACATACAAAACTATGTGAAATGTGAAACCACTAATTCATGTACATGTTTTCTCCATGTCCCATGTCATTATCAAAGTAATGTTTAAAATGACAAAATTATGAGTAAAAAATCTAAGATTGCAAAAAAGGAAAGTTTATACTTTTGACTTTGACTTTTTAGAATAAAAAAATATTTCGTACCCAATGACTTGGCCATTTGTTCATCACGAATGCTGGACCAAGAGACCTGACGGGATTTAGACCAGCGCCCGTACACGGAAGCTGTCAATCAAAACAATAGAGTTATAATTATAATTATTTTTAATATATATTAGATTCATTCATAATTAATAATTATAGACTGCACACTACAGCGATTGTTACTCTTTGCTGTTTGGCTTGTTCTTTTGTCAACAGTCAATGTGTGGAAACAAGAAACATGAAACACGAAGAATGTCATCTTTCATTCATTCATTTTCCACAAAACTCTTGAAACTTGTATCAAAATGGCAGTATAAAATGGCACTACATAATTAAATCAAAAATATAATAATAATAAAATGATAATGATCTGTTTTTTGGTTTTTGATCTTACAGCGACAAGATTTGCTGCCAAAAGGATGGCGGTTGTTGGAATACAGTTGTTTGGATTAGAGACAAAAGTAAGAGTCATAATGAAGCTCAAAATCAGTTCCAGTCCGAAGGCTTGAGATTGACTAATATGAGATGCTATTGTCGTTGCTCCGAGTGTTCCTTGATAACCAGCCACTGTCAATCTATAAACGAGAGAATCACATCAAAAATTACAAGTTGGTAAATAATATTTTTATTTATATTTTCTATAATATTATAAAATATTTGCATCATTTTGTACGAAAAAAACTATAAAGACTTTCTTCTACACTCTTTATAATTGATAATTGATAGTAGCTTGCGCATTGAGCATCCTTTTTTCTCAAAAAGGTCTGTAAATGGTATCAATCGCCAATAAATCATTACGAGTTCCAAAGAGTTGCCATTAAATATTTAAATATTATATGTTAATGGTCTAAGGTCTAATCTCCATAGTCCATGCTACTACTCTTACGTCTCACATCTTGGTCTTTGGCGAATTTGAATTCAATTTCTACCTGTAAATTTAAGAAAAAAGCCCTTGATGCATATAAAATGTGTTGTACAGTATAAAGTGTACAGTTCATTGTACATCTTGAGTCTTGAGGCTTGAGGCTAACATCCTCTACTATTGACTATACGGACTATGGTCTTATTTGTGTATCCATTATACACATTTTTTTATCCTGGACCTACGTTCATCTTTTTTTTTCAACTTATCAAGATCGAGAATCGAGACGGTGCACAGTGAACATTGAACATTGAACATCCTTTCAGAGATCTTCCCTTTTTCGTTTACTCTCTCTATCTTTTTTATATCTTTCTTCCGTCGTGTACTATTATTATTAGATTTGTTTTCACGGTTCGTAAAAAACCTTGCCTTTCTTTGGTAGTGGATACTTTTCGTATTCGTATTCGTACTATAGTATTTCGTATGATAGAATTCAATTGAATTTTTTTTTCTCGAGTATTATTCATGTATTAGGATTTATAATGCATCTCAACTCTCAGTTCTCAATTCTCAATGCTCTTGCTCTTGGTTTTGGTCTTATTCCTTTTTTCATTCGGTTTAGGTAGAGGCACAGAGAAGAAGAAAAAACGTTCGTATGCAATAAAATACAAAGATAGACCGTAGATCGTTGAATACATAGATAGGATGTGTGTATGTGTATGAATGTGTGGGTTTGTTCGGATCGAGGAGGATTGAGGATCGAGGCATTGAGGTATTGAGGATTGAGGATACATGGAGGATGAAGATGAATGAAAGATTGAAGCAAGTTTACTCTCATTATTTACCTCAATCATTAGAATGCAAGTATGAAATGTACACATATTATACATCATACACCATACACTGTACATTGTATAGACGGTCATTGTTATTTTTCTAAGGTTTAAACTTTAAACACTCCTCTGCTTTATCTGTTGTCTGTCTGTTGGGCATGGATCGTAGGATATTTTATTCATAATGCAAGTACGATTACAATTACAATTACCATGTACAATATTATGCATGTGCACACTAGAAACTAGAGACCAGTGGCTAGAGACTAGAGCTCCAAGTTTTATGTATCAGATTTTTGTGAAAAGATGGAAAAAAATTAAGAATAAACCGGATGTGGATGTGCACACTATTGCATTATGTCTACTATCTCCCGTCTACCTTTTACCTTCTACATTGTACAGAGGATAGGATTATTATATAATACTGGCTACTGCCTCCTTTTCTTCCTTTATTATCATTATCATGTAATATAATAATATAATATAATGCAATAATAATCAGCATCATAATAATATGAACGCCAACTTTTGTGTGTGTGTGTGAGTCTACTGGTAACGAGAAGTTATTCCATAGAATTTATGGTGTATGTTGTATGTTGTATGTACAATACAAACTGCAGAATTCAATGTATGGCCATTGCCCATTGCCCAGTTTACACAGCTCAGGTATGATTATCATTTAATTTCCATATCATATTATATAATAATTTCATGTTTAGGGAAAAGTCACAGACAAACTACCAACTATCCACCTCATTATTAGATCCATGCATACACATGGATGTACATGTGACGTCGTGTTATTATTGCACACACAACATTTTAATTCATCAAGTGGATTCATTCAACATTCAACATTCTGCTGCAGATGTACTGCATGCTGTATTTTTTTGGTCACAATGAGAGAAAAAGAGGAGAGAGAGAGAGAGAGAGGAAAATGTGACTGCTGGACATTGAACATGTTTTGATGGCATTCATCCATGTAGAATTAATCTCACCCTATGTGCCCATTGCTCTTGTGCATTGTACATTATGCATTAGACACTACACACGATAAAATATTAACATTTATGACATTTTTACCACATTTTCTAAACTCTAAATTCTAAATGCATACAGCAGACAAGATTTCACGGCACTTGGTAATGAATTTACATTTTTATTGTAAATTTTGAATTGCAACTGCATTTTCAAAGCAAATCAAAATGTGTTTCAAGTTTTACTATTGCTGCCGGTATGTTTGTCCAGAAATTATTTACTGGCCAGTGGCAAATGGCAACTGTAGGTTTTGTACAAAAGAAAAATGACAAATACTTTTTATGCTTTGTGGATATTCTATATTACGTTTCCCTCATAAATCACTTGTGAACATGTAGGAGGATCTTTGAATCCGAATTATATAAAAATGAAATGTAGATAAAAGGGATCAAATCCATTCAAGATTCAAGGTAAAAACTACCGTTGTTGATGATGGTTGAAGGTTCATGTGTAAAGTGTCGAGGGTAGAGAGTAGCGGGTATAGAGAAAAATAGATGAAAAGATCATTCAGGCCTCTTTGGAAGAAAGAGAATAGACGATCAAGTCGGTATTTCTAGGCCAGTTTTTTTGTAGTACAAGTTCCTGGTAAAATATCTATTGTCTATTATACTGACACTCTATTGTAGATTGTAGATTATTATTATATGGCACATGAGTCTGACTACTCTCTATTCTCCACTTTCTACTCTCTACTTTGTACTTTTTTGGTCCATATTTTGTTACAAAATTCCTATACACATTTATTTATTATGTATATTTATATCTATGTCTGTTCCATGTACAAAATATAAAATTCCCTTCCATCAAATCACCGTTGATCACCATCATCGTCAAAGAAATTTCTCATTTGATTCGTTTTGAAATTTCAAGACTCGAGACTGGAGACAGACCAAAATTTTGTACTTTGTACTGTGTTTGTATAGTGTATGGTGTACAGCATGTGTGAGATGGGGGAAGGCGACCCTTGTATTTGGATTTTGGATTTTGATATGTACTTTGTATGATATTCCCTAAACTCTAAACTCTAAACTCAACGATGTAGTTACTCGGTGGCTCCACACAAGTTTAAGCTGAGGTTGAACAGTTGAATGTTGAATGGAAAATGGAGCAAACAAACATCTTGTGTCTTCTCGTTAGTTTCCTTTGACTGCTTTTTCACCTTGGTCCTCGTCTTATTCTTCATTTTTATATTCATCTTGGTATTTGGTATTCCTGCTCACTTTAGTCTAGAATCTAGAGTTTAAGTTTCAGTTTACTCTCAACTTCAACTCGAATTCCAACATGAAATCTCTATCTTTATCTCAAAGTTTCTATATCAGTTCCATTTGTTTGCTTGTACTTTGTACTTAGATATGACGATGACGAACACATAAGATGTATCAAGTATGAAAGACTGGATCCAATATCAAATAGTTTGATGTGGATATTGGTGATTGAAACAAATTTGAGAATTTGAGGTTTGATAAGAATCCTCAAATACAGATATCAACATGATCATGTCCATGTGTGCTCATACGTTGTACAACTTGTAACTCATGTGAGTGTATTTTTGTCATCGTAATGATGCGGGTCCACACATGAGACATGAGACAAACAGACTGTCTGATTTGAAGAAAAAAGAGCGAATAGTGATTATAGGTACGGAGACAGCTAAATGGAGCAGCTAGTCCCGAGTCCGGAGGATGGAGAATCTAGAATCTAGTATTTGGTGTGAGTACAGTGATGAAAGATTTAAGTGGGAGAGAAGAAGACACTAAAAGATGAAAAGTGGAACTCTCTCCGCTGTAGAAAACATGAAGAAGAAGTAGAAGAAGAAGAAGGAAAAGAAGGAGCAGAGCCTCATGCATCCTATTAAAGGATCAAAATGTAATCAGTCGTCATCGCACTAGATACTAGATACTAGGGAAAACTCTTTGGTTACTCTAGACTCTAGACTCCAGACCCCGTACTCAATCCTCCACAGTTCATAGTTCACAGGGGGTCTATTCAGACATCTCAAATCTCAAGATGGAAAAAACTGTGAAAAAATGAAAGATCGCGCACTCCCCCTCCTCAACACTGACACTTACATACATCACATCCATACATGTGTAATGTGTGCATCATATCATGAATTTGTTCCCTCTCTTTTTCTCTCTCTGGCTGTCGCTGTCTCTGGCTTTTGAGTTTTGAGAAAAAGTCTTCATTTGTCTTTTTGCTTTTTATTTTTTCTCTTTTCTATTTACGACAATCTATGTTTAGAATTTTTAGACTATATTTTTTGCAACTAACAACATTAGACTTGAATTTAGATTTTAGTTTTTAACTTTTTATTACGTTTCTCTGAATTTTTTTTATTTGAAGCTTCGAGTTTGGAGTAGAGTAATAAAATCCAACTAGGGCTGGTTTTTTTTTCAAGTCATAAACTCATAAACTTGGTTGAGTAACACGTAAGTTTCTATTATTTTCGCTTGGTACTTGATACTGTTTTATACACACAATAATATAATAGAGAAGGTGGACTTGGCTTTGTTTTGCCTCTTGTCTCGTGTGATATTTCGTCCCGAGGTTAGTATTTAGTATGGGAAATGGGAATGTCCAAATTCTGAATTCTGAATCCAAATCCAAATCTCTCTGAGAAAATTACAGCTAATTGTGTAATAATTATGGTTATGATTATGCATAATTTCATGGGTGGAGATTATGAACCGAGTTTGAGCTTCTGGTCTTTTCCTCGAGATCTCCTCTTTTTACCCCATCTACAATCTACAAGTTTTAGACATTCTCTATTTTCTATTGGCATTTGGCATATCAGTACTATAACTCTTTCATTATTATAAGTAGCCACTAGTATCACCCTGTGTTTTGTCTTCAGAAAGAGGAGAGTCGAAAGATAAGGCTATGGTCTTTGAGGCTATTTTTTAGGCTGGGAGAAGAAAGTGAGAAAATGATGGGATGTTGATATTTTGTAGTTTGTAGGGATAACATATTATGGAAATTACAAATATTATAATTGAATTAATATTTCATTGCCGACCTTTTGCTTCTCTTTTACATGTGTAGTTCTACTTTGGCTTGATTTGAGGATTTCAACTTGCTTCACTTTTCAAACTACAAAGTGGATCAGAAGCTGATGATATCGTACATTCAATATTCATGTATATTCATTTTATCACTAACAGTATAACCGTAAAAGTCCAGAAGTAGAACGGTAGAGAAAATACGATGAGGATGATCATGATCATGATGGTCGCTTGATGAAGGAAGAGAAACAGCCAACAAGTTCATCATATCATTGAAATGCCTCCAGTGAAAAAGAGAAAAAAGGTTCAAGATTGGATTGGCTTTGTTTTGTTTTGTTTTGTTTTACTTTTCAGGTTTGAGTTTTGAGTTTTGAGGGCTTGAAAAGTCTTAGGTATCTTACATTTTGTATCTTTTGTGTCTAGTATCTAGTATCTAGTAATAAGAAATAGGTGGAAGAATGAGGAAAAGAATAAAGGAGGTAATAATACAAAAATTGGGTAAAGAAAATAAGTATATATAGCCATAGAATTGGTGAATTGAGTATGGAGTATGGAGTATGAAGTTGAATGGAAGGAGAAAAAAATGCTGAGGAAGGTAGCGATAGATGCTCATCATCATCGTCGTCGTCTTGGTCTTGGTCTTAAATATAAAACTGTTGTGTGTGTGCTGTGCGTGCGTTTCATTTCAAATTTTCCAAGGAGGTTTCAAAACTCTGTAAGAAAAAGGGAAAGAATAGGAAAACGAAAAAGAAAAAGAGGACTGATGTTGATAATGACGATGGTGATGAGGATGAGGAAGAAGAAAAGAAATGGAAAGATGAAGAAGAAGAAGAAGAAGAAGAAGAAAAAGGAGAGAAAAGACACCTGGCAAGCGAAGGGATGGATGGCTGGCTGCTTGGTCTGGCGACCAAACGCGTATGTGTAATGTGTAGGTCGAGCATGGATCAGGGAGCAGATGGCACACACTACATCGTACACCATACACCATACACACGGCTCGTGTTCACAGACGGGCCCTTCGCTCCTCACATACTCACACACTTTTCAGCCCTCCATCTAAATCCAAATCCAACATCTTCAATCCACAAACAATATCCAGATTCCTCACTTGCCTACTCTCTCTCTCTCTCTCGGATTCTCCAACCTCCAAGTACTTTATATATTATATTATATGTAACTACTTTAGTTAGTCTCCGTCGTCATTATCCTTTATGGAAAACCCAATCCAATCCAAACCAAACCAAACCAGCACTTTCGTCTTCTCTCTCAAATTGTAGACTTTAGACTGTAGACAGCAGACACATGTACTCTTGTTGTTACTTTTATACTTAATCTGCCACAGTTCAAAATTCAAAATGTTCACAAATCCAGTCCAATCCAGGCAGTAGCCACCGCATAATATATAATATCACGACGGGGTTGGAAGTTATAGTGTTAAAATCCGAGTGTCTTTGGACAATAAAATAAATCTGAGGAACCTTCCTCTTCTTCATCTTTTTCTTCTATTTCTTTTTCTTCTATTTCTTCTACAAGAGCAGTAGTAAATATCTTGATATCTTTAAATCATATGTAAAGTCAGAGCTGTAGATTCTACAATGTTTTTGTATTTGTATTATGCCTACGACTACGACGTACGACTCGTTCTCATTCTCGTTTTCGTTTATGTTACTCGTTAGTGTTGTAGAATAGAGAAAATACTTGCTACTTGTTGTTGAGATGGAGAAAAAATTACACACGGAAAATTACACCGTGTGTACAAAATTTATTCATGTACATTGTACCCTGTGTGCATACAATTCACAGCTGAGGCAGACGGTGAACTACTTTATGACTAATAGCTAAATTTTCTACAGTCTCCTTCTTCTTCCTCGTCTTACATAAGTTTCATTATTATTATTATTAATATTAATCTGTAGACCTCGGATAAATATTGATTTCAATATATTTTGTGCTTCAAGCTACGTCCATAAGACTTCGGATATAGACGTTTGACCTCTTAAGGGTCACTTTAGCAAAACTTTTTCGTAAATATTTGTAAATATTTTGGGGTTTTGGTAAATATAAATATTTACTAAATATTTTGCCGCTTTTGACCAATATTTAGTAAATATTTTTCCAAAATATTTTGAAAGCGCAAAACATACTTTAAATCGTACGCGACATGAATTACGGGGAAGTCTAATCAAAATACATTTGTTTCTGAACTAAAGTACGTGATATGTGATATGCATACGTATAATGCAGCTTTGTAGTGTAAAACTAAATTGTGCGTACTTTTTTCAATGTAAAATCTCAAGCGAACCCAAAATTTAAACTTTTCATGTGGTTTGGCAGTCATAAATCATAAACATTCTGTTTTGTTTTTATCCACTAATTGATTTTGGTAATTGATAATCCTTGATTGTTAACAATCTTTTATCATATCAATTATCAATCACCAGTGATGAGTAAAAAAACGTTGCATGAGTCGTGGTTATCCAGTTTGGGTACAGATGAACGTAAGAACTTTGAGATTGACCGAGGAAAGTTCTTTTGCAGTGTAAGTGTAAAAATGAATTTATTATTTATTCATTGTAATTAACAGCATATAATGTTAATTAACTACATTTAATTACATTTGTACGAAAATGGTACAAAAACTCTTTTTGACTAAACAAATTATTTATGTTTGGTATTTTAGGCATGCTCAAAGTTATATGAATTTAGTCAATTGGGAGAACTGAAGCAGCATATCAAAACAAAATTACACAAGAAAAATATCGAACTTCAACAAGATTCAAGTACTAGACAAGCCTTATTGACCAATTGTCAGTCAAAGAAAAGAGATTTTAGTGATGAACTTTGCAGGGCTATGATTGCTGCCGATATCCCATGGAATAAATTACAAAATCCAGCACTAAATTCCTTTTTGGAAAAATATACAAAAAAATCAATTCCAGATGAATCCACTTTAAGGAAAAATTATTTACCAGGAATTTATAAAGAGGTGCGATCTGAAATAACACTAAAATGATAAATAAAATTATATATAAAGTACGCCGTGTAATTTCTTTTTGATACCAACTTGTAACTTTTACACATGAGTCTAGATTCTAGATATTGTACATTTCTTTAGTAGATAGAATGTATAATGTGTTGCTTATATTTTATAGTATCTGAATGTTTATTTGTAGACTTTGGAGAGAATTCGAATCGAAATTGGTGATGCACCTATTTGGTTATCTGTTGATGAAACAACAGATAAAGAAGGTCGTTACATCGCTAATGTAATTGTTGGAGCCATGCATCAGGACATGCCTACTAAACCACATTTGATAATGGTCAAACAATTGGATGAAACAAATAATAGAACTATTACTCAACTGGTTTTGGATTCACTAAGTATGTATATCCACATCTATTTCTAAATTCTAAAATACAAGTAAAACGCCGGTCAAATGACGGGAAAACATAGCATTTTTATAAAGCCCGCAGTTTATTTATGTTTTTTGTGTTTGTTTTGTGTCTGTTTCTCTTTTGGTAGGTATTTTATGGCCTATGGTTAAGCAAGAGGAAATAAATAAAAAGTTCTTGTTGTTTCTCACTGATGCAGCACCTTATATGATGAAGTCCGGTCGAAATTTGAAAAAACTCTATAAAAATCTAATCCATGTTTCTTGTTTGGCTCATGCTTTGCACCGAGTTGCTGAGAAAATCCGAGGTCTCTTCCCAAAAGTCAATGAATTAATCAGCGGAGTCAAAAAAGTTTTTCTCAAGGCTCCTTCACGAGTGGTTAAATACAAACAAATGTTTCCAGATGTTCCACTTCCACCTGATCCTATTACAACTCGCTGGGGCACTTGGTTAGAGGCCGTTGATTTTTTCTCTAACTATTTCGAACAAGTGAAGGAAGTAATTAGTACTTTTGATGCTGAAGATGCAAATTGTATTGAAAAAGTTCAACAGCTAATGTCCGAAACAGAATTATCTCAACAAATTACATACATTTCTACTAACTTTTCATTTTTGGTTGAATCCATCACTCAACTTGAAAAGCAAGGAGGTTTGCTTGTTGACTCAGTAAATATTGTTAATAATGTGCAGAAAAACATAGAAAAGTGCAGAGGAGCGAAAGCAAAACAAGTCATAGCAAAATTTGATACGGTTTTAAAAAAGAATTCGGATTATTTGAAACTAGTTAAAATTTCTGCTATTTTAGAAGGCTTACAAAATACTGACGATGTCAACATCCCAATGTCAAGCATCTCGAATTTTAAGTACGCCCCTATCACCTCCGTTGATGTTGAGCGTAGTTTTAGCATGTATAAAGCATTGCTTTCTGATAGAAGAAGATCAATGACTGTTGAAAATATTGAAATGCTTTTAATTTGTCATTATGAGGCAAATCAACAATGTTAGAAATTACTAAAATTAATTTTGCATTGCTTTTAAGCATTCATTTATGTTGTCTTTGTCAATTTAAAGAATAAACTATGGAGTTAAAACAGAAAAAAAGAGTTATCCTAGTCGTTACAACTGCATAACACATTTTTGCATCATCAGATTATGAATAAAAAAATTTTTTTCGTCAATATATTTACAGTTTTGAAAAATATTTAAATATTTTTTGTAAATATATTGGCCATTTTTGGGTAAATACGTATTTAAATATTTTCGGGTTTTGAGTAAATATTTATCCGAGGTCTATTAATCTGTAATCGGACATCTGTCTCATGTGCCATGTGCGAGATTTCTTTTCGATTAAATATCACAAAGCTACGAGTTTATAAGGAATAAGGAGACGGGCATGCTGTCTTGAATCTTGGGTATTGAAGAATCAACAGTATTAAGATTACACATGCGTCTCTAAATTCTAAATTCTAAACTCTAAGCTAAATTAAAGGACCTACCTCATTTTTCATTCAGACTACTCACTACTCATTACCTTTGTTTCACATGTAAATTTCAGCATATTTACATTCAGTTGGTACTTGGGAAGCGATTTAAATATTAAACATTTTGTTCTTGATCAGGTTCTGAGTTCTTAGTCTGAGAAGGATATTATTATTATTATTATTATTATTACTTCTGTCTTCTGTGTATAATGTACAAGTTCAAAATTTGAGCATTGGACTGTGATGTGTGATCCCTGAACCCTGATTCAATAGGCAATATATACGTGTTTGTTTTAAACTTCTCATAATAATATCACAAAGTTCAACAGTCAGACAAAAACAAAGACCAAGACAAAGGAAGGAGCGGACAGTGTTAATGACATGAAGATGTTGGCATTGACTTCAACTTTCCTTTCGTTTCTCTTCCCTTGACTAGAAAAAGACAGAGAGGTTGTGTGGAGCTATCATCAATCTTTTAGCGCCAACGAGAAGAGCAGAAAGAAATCTTGGATGATCATGAGTTTATATTGCATATTGACTTGGCTTTCTATCCCTATATCTGTAATGCCTGCTCTTGTCTGTTTTTTTCCCTCTGAAATACTTTGTTCTCGCCTGTGATGTCTTTTACATGTATTTGTACATGATACATGATGATCCTTGTACACTGTACACCGTAGAATGTAGAATATAGAATGTACAAGTAAAAATATTATGTTACTTGAAATGTTATTGTTGTATTAGAATCTTGCTTTTTCTTTTTCTTTTTAGCTTTCTCGGAGTAGAATCGCGTGGAATTGCCATCTTTTTCGTGCATGATATCAGTGTTTCCTTTTCAAATTTCAAATGAATTTTATATTTTAGGCAATCACAAATCACAAGTCGGTTGGTTTTTTATTTTCAGCCCATGTATAAATACGATAAGGACTAAGGGGTTTTGAGGCTGTATGTTGTATGTAGTTAGAATATGTTAGAATATTAAATGATCCATATTGAATAGTTTCCTTGTAAAAATAAGAGTAAAAAGGAGTTCATTAGAAAAATATTTCTGTCAACTTTTCCGGATGAGGTAATTAGTTTTGAAATATGTGTAAGGAGAATATAATTGACTACTTTTTGTCTCTCTGTTTTTTCCTATATCTCTCTACATTGATTTTCCCTAGTAGGAGAAAAGACGAAGAAGTTGGTGATGCTGATGACGACGAAGACGAAAACGAAAACGAGGACGAGAAAAAATGACACACTGTGAAGGAGACAGAGAGAGAGAGAGACAAGTATGAAGTACTGAAGCATCAGAAGTCATACGTTACACCATATGTTTGAACGGAGCGTAAGTGTCAGTGTCTGACTTGATCATGGATGCATGTGTGTCTCGTCCTTGTTTTTGGGTGGCAAAACCAAGGTACCTACTTGCTTTCCCTTGTTCAGCTCTTGTCTTCTCCTTCATCTTCTCTATTCTGTACTCTGTAGTCAGTAGTCAAGGATGAAACTCATGATATTGTAAAAAAGATTCATGCCAATGCACAGTGAGCAGAGTGCAGAGTGCAGTGCAGTTGTAACTACAATCTATGTACATTGCACAATCTACAATCTACAATGTACAATGTACAGTTTAAATAGTGCAGTAGTTTCAGTAGTCGTAGTAGTCGCAGCACGGAAAATGGAAATGCATCCATGATTCATGGAAATTATATGGTTGGGAGTTAAAAGAGTCTCCCGTGATTTTTCATGTGTCCTACATCTTCAATTTGTTTAACTACTGGATTTAACAACTGTGCCCATACTTTTTCTTCTTTTCCAATTTCACTTTTCCGTCACAAGTCAAACAGAGAGAAACAAGTAACTCATGCACAGAGTTCAGAATACAGAAAAGAGGCTTGGAAAAGAGTGGAATGGACCACGAGTTCAAATGCCTAAACCCTAGACTCGAGACTTGAGACTCGAGACTGTTTTAACAATTTCCTCTCACTCTCAAATTTATACCATGAAAATAATACCTATTGGGATTTATGGATATTGTTGCCACTTTACAACTGAACTGCCTACTACATATTACACAGTTTAACTGTACATTCTATGTATATTTCAACTGTTAACCAAGGATAGGTCATTTACCATCCCATTCGCCAATCTCTTTCTCTCTCTCTCTTCCTTCTCTCAGTTTGTGGATGTTCATGTTGAATATTTGTTTTTTATTCCGATGGCAGTAAAATATCGAAGAGCAACTTTATAATCCAAATAATCTATGTATAAAAGTGAGAGGGAGAAAGAGGAACAGAGACTGACTTGTGGCTTGTGACTTGTGACTTGAGAGTGAATTGATTAAAAATTTGTGATATTTTTAAACTACAACTATCAACTACTGTAACTGTGGATCTAGGATAATCTATGACTAAACTTGTAAACTACTAGTGACTAGAGTCAATAGTACGCACTACTTATTTTTTGAATGGGGAAAAATTCCGTGTCAAAGCAGCATAATCCTGCTAAATTTATTGCATTTCAATTTTTTTATTCCACCCTCCAATCCTCCATTCACCATCACATTGGTTCACTACAGCACACCACACCACACCAACGCCATCAAGAAACTGTATCAACCATCAAATATCAAATTAGCTAGTAAAGTCCTCTCTTTTCTCTGTCACTCAGTCAGTTTCCTTCTCATTCATGTCTGTGTAATGTACATGATATAAATTCCAAATTCCTAGTGTAGGCATTATGCATTATCATTCTCAGGCGCTCACACGCTCACACCATTAGTTAATACGACTACGTACAAATATGTACAAATCGTAAGTCTAATACTGCACAACCTACAACCTCTGATCTCCTCTGCTTTTCTCAGCTCTGCTCTACTTTTTACTCGGGTCGGAATCAATTTATCCTTCCGTCTCCGTTATTCTCCAAATACTTTTGATACTAATACTGTTGCTGTTGCTGATTCTGATACTGTTGCTGATGCAGTTGTTGGTGTTGGTACTGGAATTTTTTCTCACTTTTAATTTACACTTGAATTTTTGGATCTCAGCCATTTTCCACCATAAGATTTATCATGGCTCAATAATTTGAGAATGTTGCAAGTTACAAGTCTAACACTGTTATTTGTGCCTACTGCCTACATTGAACGCAGAACATAGACAAACGTGTTCTGTATTACATATTACATACAATGTTTCCTCGCATGCTCTACAACAAATTTTACACGTACACATTTCCCCTTTACCATTTTCCATCCTCCATCCTCCATTTTTATCCTTAAAGTTAATCTATGTCAATCAATCTTCACTGCGTTTCCTCGTTTCGTCTTTTCGTTCGTTTAATTGAGAAAAGGGCTCAAATGAGTTTTGGAAGGATGTAGTATGTAGTAAAGAAAGATGGTGCCATAAGACTATCAACAAGTGAACATTTTCAAATATCGAACGTTGATTCTTTTTCTCCCTTTAACATTTAAATTATTTAATCATGTGATAAAACAACCTTAAGACTTAAGCCTTGAGCCACAACTTGAAAAAAACACAATAAAAATGGCAAGAGTAAACCTTGTACAAATAATAACAACTTGATACGAGATTATCCAGAATCCAGCATTCAGTATATTTTGATCTGGGATCTCAGAGCTCAGAGTATCTCGGTTTAAAAGAGGGAAAGATTTTGTACCATAAATCCATGTTTTTGTATTTGTATTTGTGTTTCAACTTGATCATAATATAAGACTTGACCCAGAATTTTGTAAAAGGTTAAGGAGCAGACAGAGCGACCAAATATGTAATAGATGTGGGTATGAAACTGGTATTGAATTGTAAGGTATATAATATATAATATAATATCATATTATAGTAGATGCATAATATAATGCATAATATGTTGAAAATCAGAGGACTAAAAGTCTTGAAATTTGAAAGGAACCAAAAAAAATAAAGAAAATCTTTTCGGTAAATGTTACACACTGTGCACAGTACACATGATGCATATAGACTATAGATATTTGTACTTTTGAGAACAAGTTCAAGTAGTGGTATGTACAATGTATAGAGTGTAGACTATAGAGTCGGTGTATATAGCGTGTAGAGTTGGAAATTGGAAAATTTTCGGTAGGGCGAGAAAGAGAACCTTTTTTTCGGTTTGGCTCATTGAGCATTGTGCATTGAACATTGAGCATTTTGCTTTTGCTCCTTTTTTTCCCTTTTTCCTCCCTTTCTTTGCTCTCTTTGCTTCTTCTTTCTTCTTCATCCTGCCGTTCAACTGGAACAAGCGACAACTAAGTTTTTCAACGATGTAAGGACTTTTACACCATACCGAAATCCTATATGTACCAAAAGAAGCTCTATCCTTCACTCTCTGTTCTATGTTCTTTACTGCATGTTGTATGCTGTATGATCTTTTATGTAAAATGTAAAGAGATGCATATTTCATACGTATATTATTATGTTCTTTAGTTAAGCATACAAACTTTCCTTTGTCCACAAAGAAAATTTCTCAATCGCACAATCAACAGCTTCCTCCTTCATCTTCCTACACTTTTGTACCTTGTACATTGTACATTGTCCGTTCCCTTTCCATATTCCATACGTTCCCCATTCTAGATTCTACCTTGTAGATTTTATATACATATTCATCATATTTGTCCGACATTTTACAAATCCAAGTGCTTTCGGCTAGTCTTCATTGTAGAAAATACAAATCTACAAAATCCAAAAGTGTACTGTAGACTGTAGATATTTTGCTGCTTGCACTGGACAGCTCTGCTCTGGTCTACAAATGATAAATTTCAACTAAATTCTAAATTCTACATGTGAGCATTGAGCATGCCCAAGAATCTAGAATCTAGAATCCAGAATAACTATGTAAATATTTGTTGTGATTCTACATATATTCCAGATTGTAATGTGTATACTGTGTATAGTGTATAAGTATGTGCGAAGGTCTGTTAGTTCATTTTCAGATGATACAGAAAGTGTTTTGAAGGGACAGTTTCAAGTTTATACCAACTCAAAACTCGAAGCTTGAAACTCAAAGGACCCTTTGTACGCACTACGCACTGTGTGTGTGTATGTATATTGATGTAGGACATGTTTGATTTTGATATGAATGATGAATGGAAAAAAGTGTACATATATAATATATATCACAGATAAGAGAGGGCAAGACAGATCCTCGGATACAGGCACATTGCACATGTGATGTATCATGTATAAAATTTAAAATGTGTCTTTTATATTATTATTATATTATTGTCAAACGGAGACCTTGAAGCGGGATTTATACAATATTTTCCTCTGTCCGCCAGTTTCCCTTTTTCTTTT
Source organism: Sminthurinus aureus (assembly GCA_034698265.1). Classification (NCBI taxonomy): domain Eukaryota; kingdom Metazoa; phylum Arthropoda; class Collembola; order Symphypleona; family Katiannidae; genus Sminthurinus; species Sminthurinus aureus. The sequence goes on from JAQGBH010001778.1 coordinate 16,826, forward strand.
CCTAACTGATTCCACATTATTTCAACCATCACTTGCTGTATTTATACTATACTAGTACCATTGCTTTTATTACTATGTATTTACTATTTACTATGTACACATTGTCAACTGAATATGGAACATGGAATACCGAATGCTGTACATTCAGCGTACAAATATGCATAAAAGTTGAGTTTTTGGTTACATTTTAGAGTTCAGAGTTTGGAGTTTGGAGAGGAAGAAAGAAAAGTCTGTAAAGACTTTTGTAAATTTCATTAACAATTGACAATGAATAACTATAATAATAATATATTATTATCATTATATTGGGATTTTTTGAACCTTTTCTTGTCTTTTCCATTGATACATTACACATTCATAGAGAATGGAGACATATCATATAAAGTGTAAGCAGTGAAAAGGAATGTGCTATTGGCTATTGGAAGGAATGAATACCTTCTATATTATGTACTCTGCATTCTGTATTCTGTAGAGGGTGTCAAATGTCATTTGTTGCTCTCAATGCTTCATGTTCGATGCTCTTGCCTTTGCTTTGGCATTACTTTAGGTTTCAAGTGAACTGAATTGAATTTTGAAGGAGCATTTGAACAAACTTTTGTTCAAGTATCAAGTACATAAGCAAAATATATCCTATTTATTTCCATTTATTTGCGCCTCTTTTTACTCTGTAATTTGTAATGTGAATTCTAAAGTCTAACCTTTTAGTCGGTACAATGTGCAATGTGCAAGAAGGAAGAAGCAAGACAAGTGAATTTTTGTCTTGTTCCTTAGTTTTTTGTACATCGCACCATTTTTTTTCTACTATTTGTTATGCAGATAGAATTTGCACTTGATAATTGAGGAGGAAGAGGAGACTCGGATTCGGATTCCGAGTTGGAATTCTTTCCATGGTGAGCGAGGAACGAGAACAAGGAAGAAAGAGCTCGTGTTATTAGGAGCTCTTCTCTTGAATTCCAACTTGTTGCCTTGATTTGTATCTTTCCTGCTCCTCTTTCTTTTCTCTTTTCTGTTTGTTGTTTGTATCTCGGGAGCAGAAGGAATTCAATCGAAAGAATGTCATGCTCGTTTCCCTCTGTACAAAATGTGTAAAATGTATGGTGTATGGTGTATGTTGTATGGTGTTTGAGCAAAATATCACACTGTTGATTCTCGTAATGTGTTCTCTAACATTAACATGTCCCAACCCATTCTCCATTCTCAACCGACTACTGACTACCGTCAACCCTATGGATTTTCCCCACTCCTTTTCAAACACTTTAAACTTTAAACATTTTTCTGCTTAAATAATGACGATGACGAAAAGGACTAGAGAAATACTCTAGAATCTTGAAACTATAAACTATAGAATCTAGAATGTAGAGTATAAAAGCTAGACTAAATTTATATGTGTACAAAATATAAAATATATTAACAAGTTCATAACGCCAGAATCCAGAATACAGGATACATTTTCTTTCACCGACTTGAGTCTTGAGTCGCTTTCCTATTTGTTACACAATTATGTATCGTACATTAGAATTGCGCATTGAGCGTTGAGCATTGAATGTTGAATGCTGAATGTACAAAGAGAATAGAAAATAAGTAAAAGTTGTACAGAGGCAACTTTTGTTTTTTCCTGTAGTTTTGTCTTCAAGTGATCTCTTAACCTTTTCCATAGCCATTAAAACAACACGGGAGGAAAAGACGTAGTTGTAACTTGAGATGGATTTAGAAGCAACTAGCGATAGAGCGACATGCAAAGACAGCGAGAGAGAAAGTACTTTCAATATTTCCTTACGCCCCATTAAAAAACTCTGACACTTCAGAATTTCATTTACAGCCTCATAAAACATGTGACTAAAATATAATAAAAATACAATACAAATATTAAATACTACATTCTATTTATGCATGCACAAGAGGATGAAAACCACTATTATTATTATTATTATTATGGTCATTTTGATTCTCCTTTTACTCATGACTGTTGCTGATGCTAATGATTCTCATCATGAATCCTGAATCCAGTACACCAGTTTTGATGTATCAATCAAAATAATTGGTTTTATGTCTGGGATGTGTATCAAATATCACATGCCAAACGTCGAATGTCGAATGTCCATCACAAATCACAACCATTTCCACGACTAACGTGTACACATTTGGTAGGATTTAGTCAAGCACAAGGGAAAACAGGAAATGCGACAAAGCTAATTCAAGTGGAAATGACCACATGATGAATATTTTCATGTTGTTATCATCATTATTATTATTATACAAGTTGCTACTGTAAAACTGAATCAAGTATCCAGAATACGAATACAGAATTCAGAGGACATATCAAAATTCATCATTCATTACTCATCATTCCTGAATAATCTATGATGAAAAGAGCAAATCGGCAAAATTATTAGCAACTAGAAACGATCTACTAACTGTGGTAGTCTCTACTCTCTGCAAAGAAAAAACTTTCTTTCTCAAAAATAAAACATTCAAAAGAAAATGTCAACTACAGTCTAGTGTCTAGTGTCTGATGTCTCATGTGTTTTTGTGATGATAAGGTTAAAAATACTGTTATTAGTATTGTTATTACCACCATTAATTTTGAGACTGTTGTCTTTTTCTCTGAAATTATGATCGTCATCTAAATTCTCAATTCTCAATCCTCAATATTTCCGGGTATTAAAAATATCCATGGGATTGAGATTGAGATTTAACGACTGTCGACAGTCTAGATTCTCGATTCTAGTTTCTCGATTCCAGAGTTTACAGTTCAGATTCTAGATTCTAGACTCTTGAGACTTTTGAGAAATCCGAGCTAGAAAACTTCAAAGTGTTATTTCGATAGCAGCATGTTTTAAGTTTTAATAGCAGTGATCTCTTCACATCATTCCTACTTGTTGACAGCGTCGGTCTAAGCCTCAGTATCTATCTGAATCTCAATTCCAATTCCAAATCCACTGCAAGAACCAGAGCCAGAGCCAGAAGCAGAACTAATATTATGAGTCCAAAGATTTGGATTTGAAAATGTAGTCATATTTATTTCTCTCTCATTTTCTCCCTCTCGCTCTCTTTCCGTAAATCATTAATGAATAAATATTTGTAATGTGTAAGCCGAGCATCGAGCATTGCCCATGCCATGCTAAAAGAAACAAGAAACAAGATAACTTGTTGGTTTCATCCTATGGGAATGCATTCGTATCCATCGTGGTAAATGGTAAATAAAAACCTTTTTCATGAGTCAACAGAAACAAATTATGACGGAGAGAGACAACTTGTGCATCGTACATCTCTCTACACCTCTCTCTCTGTTTTGCTTTTAATATTCCGTATGATCTATGATATATGATACATGTATGATACGTGGCTAATAACTAACTAATAACACTGGGTGGAAATTTATGCACTGGAATCTGAAATACATATAAATAAATAAACTCGAGTAGATTACACATCTACTGAGTAAAGTGATTCAGAATTTACAAGATTCACTATTCAATGTACAGTGGATGTTGCACACTGTTTAAAAACTATAAAGAGCAGACAGTAGACAGTGCACAAGACCACAGTTATGAATTCTCATGGCTCTATTCATATGTATTGAATTTATATTTGGTCTGTGGTGTTTGGTATTTGGTATTTGGTGAGATGAGATATCATATCTCTCAAATAGGTAAACATCATACACGCTAAACACTAAACACTAGACACTAGACAAAGTACACACACAAATACTCTCTAAAATGTTTATTTTTATAACTGAGTCTCTCTCTCTCTCTCTGTTTCTGTTTCTCTTTTTCTCCTTCTTCTTTCTTCGTTCTCAGAGGATTTCAACAACAATCTTGTCACTTTGCTCGTAAATTTGTAGATATCTTCAGAGATGAAAAAGATGAAAAGGATCGTCTTAAAAATTATAATGCAGTTATTCAAATCTCTGAAATGCTATTAAGATATTATGTTACATTGTTGCATGGATAATGGATAATACTTAACATGCTTCTGGCTAATTTTGAATTTAGGTTTATTTTTCTTCTTCTCAAGTATTTTACTCCACACACGCATTTGCATATGAATAAGCATATGTAAATCCATTATATTATTTATTTTTATCTTTATGTATCAACTATACATGCAGAATATTATATCTAGTAATTTCAAAATAGTTCAAAATATTTATTATTATTATTCGGATTCTGGTTCTTGTTCTTGTTTAAAACAACGAGTGACGAGGGAAGGATGCCGAAAATTCTGTTAGAGTAATAAAATAAACGGCCAACTTATTATTATGATATCATTTATCATATCATATCATATCGTATTTCTTGTATCCTGGAACAGGAAGAAAAAAGTGTACGTATGAAATTAAGTTTTGGTTTTGATTTTCACTCTCCCGTCTCCCGTTTCTTCTGTTTTTGTCTCTATTAATAAAATGTAGAGTTGAAGTTTGAAGAGACATGATACAGAAACAGATAGTGATAGTGATACAGATATTTCATGACATGTAGCAGTCACAACATTCCCATCACCACCACCATCATCATCACTATCATGATGCTATAAAAAAGTCCGAGTAGAGACAGAGAGAAGAAAAAACAATTTAGTCATTTAGTACTAATAATAATGATAATAATACTTATGGCTTTTAATAAGGCTAATAATAACCACAGCCAGAGAACAAAAGTGCCACATAAGTAAGTAATATAATGACTAATGACGTACATAGTACATAGTACGTAGTACGTACTCGATGAATATGTACAACGTACATATTATAACTCTTAATTAATTTAAAATGGCTTCTCAATTTCTGCTTCAGTTTCTTTTTCTGTTTCAGTTTCCGTCTCACATTTAATTCTAATTCCTCGTGGTAACATGTTGTATGTTGTACGTTATATGAGATGGAGCTTCGTCCAGTAATGTTTATCTCAATTCTCAATCGTCTTCATCTTCCATCTTCCATACAAAAAGCAGCATACAGCGCACACATTAAAGTTTATGACGCGTAGCAACTATGCACAATGTACGATGGTAAATTTCATTCACAATATTCCAGCCTCTACACTCTACACTCGACATACTGAATACTGAATAAATCAAGTTGATTCTGAATGGATCGACTAGATCATAAAGTATCAAGTATAAAAAGTATACATGTGAACTGCTGACATTTGATGAGCTCAAGATAGCTAAAATCTAAACATATTAGGACTGATTATCAATTAACAGACACTTTTAAATAGTCTTCTACAATCCAGACTCGAGACTCGAGACGCTTGACTCTTGGTTCTTAATTCTGGACTCTATATTTTTACTTGGAAGAGAGAGGCAGTACAGAGAATGTACAATGTACAGTGTGTCAGACACAACATCGTCAGAACAGAGAGAAACAGCCATTTGATTCACATAATGCTGACACAGTGTTGTGAATTGTGAATTGTGGCTTGTGTATTCGGTCACATTATTATTATACGCTTAATGTCTTTTTTATTATCATCTCATTTTCTCTTTAGATACTGTCTTTAGTCTGTATACTTTATGCATTGTACAGTGTACAGTACACACATCGTGATTCACCGTTAAATTAAATCTACATAAGTAAGACTGTGTTGTTGTTCAAAGAAAGTCTCAAAAGCAAATCTCAAAGTCTCATGGTTTGGTTTAGTTTGGTTTAGTTTAAACCATTTCTTTCTTGTATTATATTTTTTTATTATATTATTATATATGCATAAATAGACATGTGTTGTATTTGAGCATCTACATTTCTTGATACTGTACAATATATTGCAGACTACAGACTCTAGACGCTAGACATGCGTAATACCATCATCAACACAAGAATTGAAAGAAAGGATGAATGAATGAATGGATGGAAATGGTGAGAGGGAAAAGACACATGTGTCAGTTTTTTTCCAGTGAATTGATGATGTCGAGCAGTGTCTAATGAGTGAATCAGTGGATTGAAGCATGCAGATTTTAGATATGCACATTTGTGTAACTAAGCCGGATCCAGATCTGGATCTGGATCTAATGAAGTAAATGCAAGCACTACACACTATTTGGTGTATGGGACTCTACTACTTGATGAATTATGAAAGACAGACTTTGTCTTTGTATCCATCTCGGTTTGCCTCTACTTTCTACTTTCTACGCTCTACTGTATCATGTCATAATGTGAGCTCGGTAGACATTTTTATAGAGAGAGATATAGAAAGAGAGAGAAGTGAAGCTCGTATGAAAATTCCACCGTATGTAACGATGGATGAAGACACATCCTAAAAGAGCCGAATTGTTCTCTTTGAAAAACACCATTTCTATCATGTAATTTCATGTCGTGTTATTTTAAACCGTTTTTGTTTTCCTATTATTCCGACTCTGACTCTGACTCCGAATCCGAATCCGGTCCCATTTTCCATTTTCCGTATCCCGTCTCCCGTCATAATATAGTCTCGACTCATATAATTTTCTTCTCTTATGAACATCTCTATTGTGAATCTGTCTGCTGTTTGGTATTCTATATGTAGACTGTAGACTGTAGACTATAGCTATTTTTTCGCCCCTAAAACATAAGGTGCAATGTTATTGTAGTATCAGACATGAGAGGAAACAAACTAGTTTTCCGCTTTGTATTTTAAATTGCAATCACAATGTATGTACACTGTACACTGTGCACCATTGTACTTTGTACTGCATTGAAAATTGAAATGTGCAATGTGCACAAAGACAGTAGTTCGGTGCCATTTGTTGCTATTCCCGTGAATGTTTTTCTCAATGAGGTACATACCAAATACAAAATTCAACATACAACCTAAAGTGCTGCATGTACACATTGTACACTGTAAAGTGCACAGTATAGTAGTGGGATAGATAATATTGACAATATATACTTATACAAGGCGTAGACAAGTGGATGAAATGGAGAAGAAGAAAGAAAACTAAAAATTAGCGTGTAGATGTGTATCTATTTCTTGAGAAATAGGAAAAAAATCGACAGTATAAATCAGACAGTAGGAATATTAAATAGACTAGACTCTAAACTCGAGACTCTAGATTTTAGATTCTAGATACTAGATACTAGAAATTGAGTTGAAACAGCCGATGGCCATTCCCTGCCATAAAAATAAAAATGGGACGGTAGATGAAGGGAAAAGGAAGGAAGGAAGGGCAATTTCCCTCATTTTTTCGCAACAGCGAAAACCACATGGTCTGCACTCTGATTGCATTTAAATACGAGTGTAGAGTGTAGAGTGTGTGCATATAATGATTACATATATTTTATATATATTACATGAGCGAGCAAAACGGAACGATGGGAATGAAAATGAGAGAGTCAGAGAAAAAAAAACAAAAACAAAGTACATTTTGTTTTCCTAGTGCACATTTATACAATCTACATTTAAAACACCGAATGTTGAATGTGCAACTATTCATATTACGAATTCAAACGTTTGGTTTACCATGTGAACTCTGACAAGATACAAGACACAAGACAAGAAAAGTAAAATAAAAGAAACTTTTGCAACTTGAAACTTGTGTGTGTGAGATGTTGATGTTTGATGTTGTGTAATAATTTAAATCGACGTCATCATCATGCGTTAGATACAATGTACAAAGTTGTATTATTTTATATGACGATGGAGAGAATCCAGCTGTTTATTTTCATTCATCAACTCTAAACTCCAAACTCCAAGTCTAAGCTCTCATTTGGTAAATTCTGAGGTTCTGAGGTTGAGCAGGAAAACGGAAACGCATATACTTATTAATGCCTTTCCGTTTTCTTCAACATCCTCAATATTTTCTTCACCCTGTTTCCATTGTTTCCAAACGGAATTACAATGATCATAATTCATAATAATAATTATTTTTTTACGAGTTGAGTAACAAAATTAGTCAAGTATAGCGGAAATTTCCAGCGTAAAACGTAAAGTCAATGTGAATATTGAATGAGGAATTATATTGAATTTTCTTGCCATTTTCGTAATGAGTAACAACAGCTGGATTTGGGATTTTCGATTCGTAGATAGTAGATATCATCCCGCACGCGTGAGCGGCTGGAGATTTATGAAAAAGCCTCGATTCATTTTTTATAGTGGTGGAAATGTGTAATATTCAATCTGGAATCTTGAATCTCTTTTAATTTATATGTAATTTCTGATTAATTATCGCAAGTTATCTAATCAAAATCTTCAAACTACAAACTACATTTGCCCCATTACCTTATCATTTATCATACATCATACATCCCGTCATCCTGTGCTCTGTTATTAATCTGAAGCTGAAGCGGATAAAAAAATTATGAGGATTTAAAATCCAAAATCTAGCATCAGAATCTATAATCTAGAATCTAGAGGTTTGATTCATTCATTAGATAATATATTTTTATCATTTGGTCATGTCATTCACTTATGTGGATTGTATACAGTGTATAATGGGAGAGAAGTGAGGGACACTTCTCTTCCACCTTCCTAATCGGATTGGAAAGCCGACAGCCGAGAGCCGACAAACCACTAATATGCAATACGTAATTCTGATAATTAGAGATTGTGGAGAGAAAGGAAGCGTTTAATTGTTAATTGAGGTGATAAATTCCCCTGCCACTGTTCAATGCTCAATGCTCCACTCCATTCCATGCCATAGTGAATTTGTGGAGAAAAAGGCACGAGTTGATGTGCATGCGGAAGATGAGGAAGGATGAATGTGAATCAGAATCCTCTCATCTAGAATCTACATAAATGATACAGAACATTTGAATGAGGTTGGGGAAATGAATAAAAATAGTGTGTATAATCTATGAATGAATGAATGAATGAGTGTGTGTGTGTGTGTGTGAGTCTAGATTCTAGATCCTAGATTGGATTGGTGTGGTGTGTGGTTGGATCTGTGTATCTGTGGATGTTACATTCACATAAATAAAACGGAGGATCATCATCCTTCCAGAATGTGCTCAACTCGCCATCACACGAGATCGAGCGAGAGAGTAAAAGAGAAAAGGAGAGATTGAGCAGTACTGAAAATGGATAGAAAATCATTCGGCTGTTACAATGACAAGAGAACTGCTGTTGCTGTTACTGCTACTGATGCTCCATGTTAGATGCTCCTCCTCATCATGCTTCTGCATTCTGCACCACAAAGACTGCACATTGTACATTGAAAAATACAGTAGAGGTTTCTATACAACTTCATAATAATAATAATAATAATGAGCATCATGTTGATCATATTGATGGTGATAGTTGGAGTAATAATAATAATAATAGACTGTTTTTATGAGTGAATGGGTGAACAGTTGTTGTTGTGCCGGCTTGCTGCCTTCGTCCAATTTAATGGTTGTTTAGAGTTTAGATTGTCTGTGTGAGAGCCCCAAACAGGCAGACGCATGGGTGTACACTGTACTTTTTATTCCGTATAAAATTTCATGTACAATGTTGAATGAACATTATCATGATGGCAAGTTTTTATGCAGATTTTAGAGAAGAGTTGATCGGTCATCTCTTACACAACACCACACAGCAAAACAAAACAAAATACAACGCAAACTCGAGATTCAAGACTCGAGACTCCAGTCCACTAGGAATTAGGGATACGATGTGCTATGTTTAATGTTTATATATATTCCATCTGACTGACTGCAGGGAATTAAAGTAAGAAGGAGTCAGGACAACGACACGTGTTTCGGTACACATAAATAATTTAAATGCTCCACATGTAGATACGTAGATACATAAATATACGCAGAGGTTCATACACTCGAGAATTGAGGCTTGAGACTTGAGTCTTGAGTCTTTCAGCTCTTAGTCGCACACAACACACAACATGAAACGTGAAATGCCTGTATAAAACTCATCTAAACTGTGGTACAAATGCCTTTGTGGTCATTTAATTCTAACTGATGGTGAATTTCTCTCATTTTCATATTCCTTGTTCCAGGTTCTAGATTTTAGTGCAAACATTGGTGTATCAAGGATGGGTTGATTTGATTTTGTTTGATTCACGAATGCTCAATACGGTCCAGTTTCCAGTTATCAGTTATGTTAATATTTTGACCATTAGCATTAGTATGATGAGGATTTTATGACTGCACACAGAATCAGAAAATCTGGACAAAACTGTATTACATAAGCAGAGTAACTGTGTCCTTATGTAATGACGACGATGATGACGAGGACTGAGGATGTCACTTGACACGGTCCACTAATACAACCACAGAACCACAGCAGTGTAGTTCGGTGCAGTGCAGTTTATGAAGAGAGTGATGAGTGTGGAGAATTGAGAAGGAGTGCAGTTGTAATGGGTTAATTTCCTTTCGTCTCTCTCTCTCTCTCTCTCTCTCTCTCTCTCTTCTGGCCCACTCTGTACAATTTAAATTTTACATCGAGTTGGATCTAGATTCTAGATTCTGGAATACACATGTCTTTCTACAAATGTAGAGCATTTCTTCATCTATGAATGTGACCATCCGGTCTTGTGCAATCAGTGCAAGTTAAGTGACTCAAAACCACTTCACATGATTTTCTCCCCTCGCTCTTTCGCTCTCTTTCTCTCTGGTTTTCCATGTTTATTTATAAGGTCTCTCATAAACTCATAATATACATTATAAACTGTATTGTATATAGTTGTATAGTTGTAGATTGCACTCTCTATTATATATTATATTATATTAAATATTACGGACTATAGGCTGCAGAAAATACGAAAGAGTACGAGAAAAATTAGCTCAATGTACGTAACTTTTACCCTCGTCCTGATCGTCTATTCTCTTTTGTGCTCACGGAAATTGTAATTGTATCATGTAGCGAGTACTTGAGACTTAAGATTTGAGACTTGGTCAACTTGTTTCTCTTCCTTTTCTCTTTATTGATATACCTACAAACTCCAAACTACATTCTACATTCATTCTTTGCCATTTGCCGTATAAGTCCGCACCAAGCACCCAGGTGCATGGCAATCCGTATGTTTTGGATTGTGGGGCGGGATTAAGTGATTCGTGACGTCAGTGGCATCAGCGCTCTGATTGGCTGACGTTTTAACACTATTTTAATGCATTCCCAAATAAAGAAAACTTTGGCTTGAGCCAAAAAAGTTTTAAACGGCTTCGAATTTCAGCAGAAAATTTAAAAATTTGTTGAAGTTCAACGTCGCTTGAAATTTTTCTCGCTCAAGTCAAAGTTTTGTTCACTTGGGAATGCATTACGCCTGTGTTAAAGCGTCAGCCAACCAGAGCGCTGATGCCACTGACGTCACGAATCACTTGTTCACGCCCCACAATCCAAAGTATACGGATTGCCATGGACCTGGAATCTTCAAGGGTGAGCTGATTTATTGATTCATTTATTTTATTGACTGTCAACTGCCAACTGTCAACTGTGAGGAACTAGATTAGACACTAAATGTACTGAGTACCACACTGCTCATTGTCCGTTGATATTTAAGACATGACCGCTACAGAATCTTCGTCTCAAGTGCGGGTAAAACATCCTCCAAAATTAAAGACGGCGTCAGACTCTAAAATAAACATCTGCAGAACCAAACACCGAACAGCACCTTCATAAACAATGATCAGTGAAGAACATTTGTGCCTCAGTTTCATCATTTTCTACTTTCATTCATTCTCTCCAATTCAATTGTAAAATGTCAAGTGTCAAGTGGGGCTGAGTTGGACTGGACTCAAGTTTGGATTGGATGAATAACAAGATTCAAAAGACTTAAAAGATGCCAAGGAATTACTACAATTAAATTGATTTGCGACTCCCTACCACGTCTGTCGTCTGGCAATTTCCGACTCCAATTCCATTCAATTTAATTCAGTGGTTCTTTTAGTCCAAATTTCCAGAGTTGAAATCATAGAAGACAGACGCCATAAATGTTTAGCATCATCGTCCATAGTTCATCGTTCATCGTTGTAGCTGTCGTTATTTTATCAGTACGGTGCTTTTAAACGCTGTTGCACTTGTTGTACAGTGTTTTGTAGGCACACAAAATATGACTGCACACTGTACACTGTACACTGTGCAATTTAAAATGCCGTATGTTTTGTATGCAAAACGATGGAGGAAAATGAATATTGCTACTTTGTGCTTAAATATTATTTAGCTTGTACTTTCACACCTGCATACTTCAGACTGCACTCGGCTCAATTACTTTTATCTTATCTCAAAATCTCATCTGATTTATGATTGTGATTTGTGATGATGACGGTGCGTTGCGGTGGATTTTGGATTCCGTTGCATTGGCAATTTGTATTTTGTAAATTGCACTTAATTATGATAATTTTCCTCGATTCATTTTGAGTTGAATTGAGTTGAATTGCGCATTCATTTAAACTGCAAAATGATGGATGATGAATGACGGATTTTTCATATTTCCAATGTCATGCATAACGTTAAATGACATGACATGACAGCTGACATGCCCTTACACAACATAACAAAACAGACATAACACTGTTCTGTTCT
>JAQGBH010001779.1:0-29247 GCA_034698265.1 Sminthurinus aureus
TTATACATTTGTATTGATATTTTTTTGTTTATACATTGTTCCATGTTTCCACAGTTCACTTTTTCGATCGTTGATAATATCTAATATCTAAAATGAAGAACCATAAAACACTGAAGACTAAAAAGAATCTTACCTACTAAAATTCCATATTTTATTCGCATTTGCGAATCTCTTGGCCCAAGTTTTCAATATTTTTTATTTTTATAGAACTTTTTCTTCACGTTTTAGTTGTTTTGCGACTTGTTCCTTGTATGAATTTTGCAAATAGCCCCTTATTTTGAAAATGGAATATTTTGAGTGTTTGAGAATCAGGCCAATTTTTAGTCATTGTTTAGTATCAAAACTATAAGGTCCCCTTAGAATTAGTCATGTTTTTCAGTTTTCTAATTCTATGCCTTAACAATATCGTTGTGTGTATAGTGTATATAGTGTATATAATAGTAATGCATAGAGTAATGTTTGTACATGTACAAAACTAAGTTTACTGTATATACTTTACACTACTACTCAATTATTCGTTATTCGTACACAGAGTATTTGTGCATTATATTATGAATTGTTAATAGGAGTCAATTTTTTTGATTAACTAAATTGTAAATAATAAGTAATATATTATGCATAATGTATAATCATACAGTAGTGTGACTATTTATCAGAATTACTGATGAAATGTCAGAAATCCACATGGACGAAAAAGAATAAAAGAAATTAAAAGAGCAAAAAACCTGGGCAAGTCTAAAGTCTAATCATGTGTACTGATTTAATACCTAAAACCTAAAACTAAAAGCATGCGATTACCTATTTCATACGATGACTCATTGTTCATTGTTTGCTGCACCATGTTCCGGTCAAAGTTCAAAGTAACTTAGAACTGTGACAATATCGAGTTTAATGAACGAAAACTGTTTATGTCCCAGTTACAAGTTACAACTAATTGTGTGCTCAAGATTATACACAGCACACTAAACCGTTTTTTATATTTATCTTGGACACACTTTGATAAAATAAGTACAAACTACAAACACAACAACAAAATGAGCTCATGCAAACTTTTCATACATACTTTTTTTTGTTTTATCTTTAGACTACGGAATGCAAAAGTGATTAGGTATTAGAAATAAAACAGGTGTATAGGGATTTGCGTGTACCTGTGCTTTGAAAATAATATCTACGTTTACAGCAATGTGATACACAGTACATAAAATGGACAATGCAGTAGAGATTACAGAAAATATATACATAAATCTGGTAAATATGAAAAAATACTTAATTGAGATGTAGGTCAGAATCTATAGATGCCAAATTATCTGTTGAAACAAATGGATGTCAAATTTTTCGTCTAATATTTGGTACAAGAGACAAGAGATTCATGGAGCATATATAAAAAGTTCATTTCATAATTGAAAGTTATTACAATAACAGATTTTTGTCGAGTAGAAGAGACGCATAAGAAGAAAGTTGCTGTTTGTGGTTTGTGTGTGTAAGTTGTGCATAAAAATAAAAATCTGTGCTCGGGATTTGTCTTACAGTGCCTACTACCTATACTAAAACATAGAAAATGAGACAGTTTGTCGTATTCTTTGCAATTTTCCTTGCAAATTTGACAGGGACAGCGAATGCAGTACCTTTGAAGTATTTCCCATCTCAATCTTATTCAGATGCTTTCGAAACATGTATGTGAAATATTTTAAAGACCTACACAAAAGCAAGAGAATTTCATACGTTTAAGTTTTCAGTCCACATCATAGATACTAAAAATCTTGATTCTTGATATAATGTTTTTCTTGGTTTCTTTATTTTTTTGCTTGTACTAGTTGAGCTGGATGAAAATAACTTACCACGAAATCCGCTTCAGGAAATCTCACACCAGAAATCAGAAGTTGGAAACACAGAGGATATTATCCAACTTCTACTTCTCCACAGTACTAATCCAGAAATAATCCAGAGCCTTTTGACAGTACTTGAAATACCAGAAGTGCGTTTCTTTGTAGATCGTATTCTTCTTGAGTACCCTGAACTTCCAAGGTTATTAAAATCTCTTGGAGAGTTTTTCAAAGGGACAGAAGCAAAAGCCTTAACTGATGCTATCAAGGAATCAGTTGACCCTGTTATGAAAACGCTGTTGGACTTGTATGATAAAATTAAGGATCCTGTAGAAAAAGCACTGGAAGAACTTATGGTGGAATCAATTAGACTATTTTTTAGACTCCAGAATCCACAAGTTGTTGAAGTTTTGAGAAAACTTCAAGACTTACCCGAGGTTCATGAATTAGCAGGGTATTTGATTGTATACAATATAGACTTAGTCAGGGGGTTACAAAGACTCGAGAATCTACTAAACGGAGGTGGACTTTGATTGTAAATGATATATTCGTAAAAATATGTTTTGTCTCTGAGCTCTGAACGACAAATTATGCTGACACATATTTTCCTATACTTTAATTTTTTATTTTATGCGTTTAGGTATGCAAAAAAATAAGCTATTATCATATTTTGTAAACATATGCTATATTTTGTGACCTCTTATACATAAAGCAAAATAAATTTGTTTTTATTATTTTGTACATAATATTTTGTCTAGTAATTTATCACAATAATAATTATACATTATACTGCTAAATCATGGTACATAACTTTTCAGGAAATATTCATTTTTCATATATTGTATCTCTTTTATATATACTCTTTTTAAAATAACACACAAAAACATAAACAATTTACAAAATTTTTTTCAATAACATTTGAATTTTAATTTGCATCTTTGTACCATAATATACATTATACATTATACATATGTATGTAATATCAGTAAAACATAAAATTTTTAGAAATCGGCAAATCGACTTCCCTTTATAATATATTATACACCATGCACACTAAAAACGAAATACCAAGTTAACGTCGAGGAACAAGCGCACACATGCACGAAAAAAAATGTTCCTGTGAGTTGTAACTGTTGGATGACGACACACAAATTGGATTGTGATAATTTTGATAACTCGTTTGACAGAATTGTTTACATGTATCATAAGATCTTGTATCACAATTTTTGTAAACAATTGCTCCGTTTTGTTGTTGGTAGTTTGTCGAGTACAAGTTAGTAGACAAAAAATCCAATCGTCCAACAAATTGGTTTCTATTTCTGCAGTTACAGTCAAGTTTAGCTGTACGAAATGGATTTAGAGGAATTGTTGAGCAGGTCATATTAGATGTCGAGTCCAAAAGGAAACAGAAGTCCCTACATCCTTGTGCAACGTATCCATAACATGGGTTGGTTAAAATCCGATTCGTTGATGATGAAGCAGCATAGTTTCCAATCTGAAACAAATCAAAAATTGAGCAGCATAAATTAATATAGATTTTGAAAATTGAAATTTTTTGTGCAAAAAAATAAAATAAAAGCGTTTATTTATTTATTTAGTACACACTCTAGGATTTTGATACACTGATTGCTGAAACGCTGAAGAATCGAAAATGAAAGTGAAAACAATCAGCAATGCTGCTGAGAAAATGGTTGAGAAGTAAAAATTCATAGTGAAAACAACGTAGTAGAATGTTTAATACTTGAGTTCTAAGTGTGAGCAGTTTTTGATTTTCGGTGTAATTTCTGTCTTGTGCTTTGCAAATAATTGTGTGAGTAACTGCTAATTTCAGTGGACGCAGTTTGTGAAACTGTGAAGCTATTTCACCTTATTATAACGCAAAGAGACACTGAATGAATAAACCAAAATCTTTGAGCTTACCTTTTATATGCAGACTTTTAAATTTATCACTCCGACTCTAAGTTTTCGACTCATATAAAGAGTTATAAGTTATAGGTTGTGTAGTTTAGTAATTTTTGCAATGTTTTTTTTACATCTCTTAAATAAAATTTTATAACAAGGGGAAGTTTGGCAGAAAAAATCTTGTTTTGTTTGAAATGAGGTTTTTTCTGCTTTTAACACTGCAATACACGTGTTTGTATTTGCACAAATAACGCCGGTATTTAAATAAAAATATAATTTCATTATAATTAAGATTTTATGTAAGAAAACATAGTAAATACGCTGTAAAATATTAAAATAACTAAAAGCTATAAGTGTGCTGTGTGGCTGAAGTGCTCAAAAGCACGTATCAAATACCAAACTATTAAGTTACTGCAGTTATTGTACATACTTTAGACTTTAGTACTAGCCAAAGTAGCCAGTGAATGGCAAACAAGAAGAAATAATTTTCTATCTCTACTCTGTCTCTCTCTCTCTCTCTCTGTTAAATTTAATTACTTTTTTTCTTATTGTTTTGAGTGCAGCTCGCAGATTAAGAAAGAAAAACGTTTTTAGTTATGAGTTTAGTTATGGGCAAGATAAACTGTTTACTACAGCGGTAGCTACAGCAGTAACAAAAAATATTGATACTAGTACAAGCTTTCAGTCATCGTAATTTTACAATGTGTATTATGATGACTAAATCAAGAATCAAGGACAAGAGTGTGAAGCACTTGTTATACACCTGTAGCATTTATAAACAATGAAAGTACGCAGTTCCTGTGTCGCATGTCGCATATATTCGATAATTTTTGTATGCTAAAACGCATTATGCACTTTGCAGGACAGAGACCATCATCCTTTATCAGTGCACATTACACATCACACTAGTTGTAAGTTCACAAGTTGTATTGTATATTGTATATACATGCGTAACGCATAATAATAATAATATACATTTTTAGATGGTATCTGAAAAGTCTGAAGTCTGAAGTGTGCATTTCGTATAATATATACTACACTTAAGTCTTTATTGGCATGGAATTCGGATTAAACATGCAATAACAAAAGTAAACATAATATGCTATGACAGATAAGGACGAAGACAAGAAGAAAGAGGAACAAAGTATTCAATTGAATTGTGATCCTTTTTTGATTTCACGTGCAGCTCGAAGCTCTGTCAAAAGTCAAAAATAAAATTCAAAATCAAGCCATGCGCCATGACATGAGCGAGATTTTTTGCATTTCATTTTCAATTTTTCTGGTTTCAGTTTTCAGCTCAGTTTCATGATAAAAGCTGTCAGCTTCATAACTCATAACAAATGACAAAAAATGAAGTGTTTCATAAATTTATGACACTATCTTGAAAGGAATTTCTTCTCCAAAAGAATTCCATTCCATTCTTCTGAAATATTCTTCAGAAGAGAGTTTACCATCATTTTTATTGGTCAAGTGTACAAGAATGGACGTTAATTTGAGTAACTCTTACAGACCAAGATCGGCATGCCCTTGTCCAGGCGTCAGAAATTCAATGCCCATGTCTTTAGCATCATCATCATCTCAGCTTCAGCAGCCACCAAATGGACGACTACCCCCTCATCCTCCACTAAATAGCTCCATGATGCAACAGGAGTATCACTTTCGGGCTCCTAATCAGAGTTATAATATTCCACCATCAATGCCAATGGTAAAAAAGTACAAATCATAGTAATATAACGTGCGTATAAGTAATAAACTCAAAACTCAAATACGGTTACCAGTTACCAATGCCAATTGCCAATGGCAACTTACCATAGCACAGCAGTTGTACAGTCATTCACATTTATGTGTATATGAGTATATGAGACAAGAGACATGTATTAATTTTTTTGGTAAAAAATCACAAAGTGTATCGTATATCTTTTGAAATTTGAAACTTGGTTCTTGATTTCTTATTGGATATAATTTTTAATTTTAAAAAATAGAGTGAGAATATGTGGCCATCATTTATACCACCTCGAAATTCGATGTCCGTCTATCAAAATAATCCGATGGTGATGCAGTGTAATAATACAAGCAACAATAACACTCCTCATCAAACACCATACAGTAACGGATGGAATCCTAGGCCTTCTGGAGCTTCCATTCTTCAACCCATAGGAAATTATGAAGTTCCGGTTACACATTGGAATCATCCAGTTAATAATAGTGGAGCATATCACCACCAAAATCCCCATCAGCATTCACAGCAACAACAACATCAACATCATAATATCATTTCTAATTGTTCTGGACCACCGTCTGGACGACAACAACAACAACAGCAACCACTATCGCAAGGAACAGGTATTATGGGGAATGTACACTCTCAAGGCTTATCTGGGAGACCTGTAAATAATTCCATGAATAATAATAATAACAATCCACACATGCACGGAAATTCCATGATGATGAATTCTCAAATGCGATCTAGTGGGATATCAAATAACCGAATTCAGCCTGGGAAAACCAATAACCATATCACTGTAAATAATAATAATAATAATAATAATTCAAATATTGGCCCACCACGACAATCTCAATCCAATTTTCAAGCATCATATTCCCATCGAGGAGGAAATCATAATAATCAAGGCAGAAATAATAATAATAATAATAACCATCATAGTAACAACAATCATGGAAATCACAATAAAATGTTAGGAGGGGCGAATATGAACAGAAATGGAAATTCCCGTCATCGATTTGACACTCCCGTTTCATCAGTAAATTCATCAACATCTACCTCCAGTTCTAATTCTCATGCTGGGAATCCCATTAAAGTAATTTTGAAATGATAAAATAGACAAAAAAAAACATTTGAAATATTTCCATAAAACTTCAAAGTCTATGCTAGTCTGTTTATCGTTTATCACTTCTAATCAATTCAAATTGTAATAATAATTATCATGATTGTTATTTTTTACATGTTCTATTATCAGCAAACGTTACCAGAAAAGAATGGCCAGCAAGTAAATCAGCCTCAGTCTCAGTCTGAGATTGCTCAAAGCCAAAAGTTTTCTTCTTCTTCCATTAAATATAGTGAATCAAAGCCATCTTCAGCCAAAACACAAGTACTAACTCAACCACAAGAACAAAAACCGATGATTCCAGAACCGGAAAATCTTCGTGTTACCAGTAACCCAGCTGATGAATTCTTTGCAGCTTCAAAAAATGATGATTTTTTAGAAACAGACTGTTATCGTCTACAGGAAGAATTATTAAAACCTGTAAAAGCCATAGAAAGAACTGTATCCCAAAATGGTCGTCGACGTCGCCGTTCTTCCGAAAAATCTCTATTATTTGATAGAAGACCGGAAAGTCAAGGGTTATCTACAGAAAAATCACAAAACACACACATAAATTCAACTTACTCCTGTAAAAAGAAATCAGCTGTGATTGTAAAACTTTTACCCTTTTCCTTCTTAAAAGTTGAAAATACAAACTACACCGTGATATCATGTCGTTAAATAATTGCATAGATTTCAACTGAAATTGTAAGGGAATCTTGAATTTAATGCGACTACTTGAAATTTAAAAGTAGACAAAAGTACTTTATATTTTATATTTTCTACAATGAAACATAGGAAAATATGATGAAGGGGTTGGTTCACAAACGTGATACAGAGCAAGTGATCTACATGGCTCAAGCTTTTGATCAAAAGGAAGTTTACATACTTGCTGCAAATTATTTGGAAACTATTTGGACATTACCTTCGTCCACAAATAAGAATATTCGAGAGCTCATCATTGATTTCTATTCCAGAGCGGATGCAAAAAATGCATTGGCAGCATTTTTATCAAAACTTCCAGTCCAGTCCCGAAAGCATGGATTTGCCGAAGAAAGACATTGCCCGATTGGGATTGACTGTGGAAGTAAAAGAAGTGCGAGTATACAGCGTAATGGATTTGGATTCAGAGGATGGACCTTTCCTAGGGAATATTCACTTTCCCCCGTCACTCTACATCATGATGAAGCGAGTATCAACGGTAAGGGCTGCTTTTGTTTTCTGTTGTATGTATCGTATTTTTTTATTTTATATAATGTAGCTAGTCCTTATTTGAAATAAGTTATTTCATATTCATGGCTTTTTTAATATTTTGTATTTCCAAGTTTTTGCTTTGCTTCTTTTTCCTAATAGATGCATATGATGCAGATGAAAGTGCAAATGAAAGTGAACTAGAAGAATTTGTGAGGGATAATAGAAACGACAAAAGAATCAATGTTACTACTAGTAGTATTTCTGCAAATAATAATAATAGTAGTAGTATTCCGTTCCTCCAAGATTTGGGATCATATCGAATTCAAAATTCTTCATCAATCAATTACTTTATGAACCCATGGCGAAAAATTTAACAGCCGTCGTGTAATGATATTAGATATTAATATAATTTGTGTTGCTTGCTTATATAGCCTGGAGTATGGCAGAGTGTCTAATGTCTAATGTATTCTTACGTAAATGTATTGTAAAATCTTTGTCAGCCCTCGCCCACGTTGTTGTTTCTATTTCATTTTGAGTTTTGAGTTTTGTGCTACCATTTTACGTTTACTTGTTTGTGTTACAATTAAGGGTATAAAATATAAAATACACCAAAATGTTCATTATTTATTTTTCTTTCTAAGGTCTATTAGTTTGAGTGTTACGAAAAAGATTTTTAGTGCAATAAGTAAGTATCTCGTTGAAATTTAACTTTAAATGTATCATACACGCTCTTGCGTCTTATGCCTTATAAGTTTGTACATTCCGAGTTCTGAGTCTCTTACTATTGTTATATAACTTCAGATTTTTTACGTACTGTATAATACGTCAAGTATTTTTTTTTGTACTCAGAGATTAGCATGTGAAAAATCTACATACTCCATAATGAATGAGTGATTATTACTTTATATTCACATGATGAGGAAAAGACAAAGAAGGCAATATATAAAATATTACGTATAATACGTTTTCTACAACTACTAAATAAGTGTTAGCAATAATTACAAATTACAAAGCATTACAGATTTAATTCAGCAAAAAATAAAAAATAAAAATAAAGTATTTTTAGATGTTTTTATGGAGCAAGGAAAAGCACGGAAACTCCTCTTATTTGTACTATCGACTATTGTATAGACTTTGTAGTAATGACCGCACAGATAAATACGTAGATAATTATGAGAGATGATAATTTTACTATTTGTTTATACAACAGCCGATAGTAAATGCATCACATTGATCTTCGTGCTCATGTAAAATACCTGTGTCCATCAGCTTAGAATGTACAATGTAAGTACCATGCACATAAAACAGCAATAACTGCTAACTGTAATGACATGAGTTTATTTCTTACACCAACTACTATAAATATTTTGCAAGGACAGACAAAGTAATGACAATAGTGGTTTTTTACTCCTTTATTTTTTATTTCATTCCCAAACAACAGCGGGAAACAATCTTTTATTTGTGCAATGGGAGCTAGTACAAATTTCAGGAATGAAATTTTACCCACTGCACTGTAAACAATTTTTGTTTCAAAAAGTAAGTAAACATGAGACTTTTGCATGAAAGGATGATGTAAAATGTACACAGTTCAGTATGGGGGTAATAAACGTTTGATGTAGTGATCAATGTAATGCACGAAGGATATATTATACACTGACATCAGCAGCCGCTATTTAAGATAAGTCAAAGTTTTTGCCCTCTGTACGTGGAAAACCATGTAGTCTTAAAGCAAACGAGATTAGACCAATTTAGGTTATTTACAAATTAAAGGTCAGATGCGATGTCAATATTAATCTTTAAAAGAGATATATGAATGACTGTATATTGTATAGTATGCAGTAAAAACATAAGGGCATTAATGCTTAATGGTACATGATAGGAAATTTAGTACAAAATATAAACTCAGAAGCTACACGAGAAAAATGAAAAGACAAATACTAAACTGGAGACAACTTGCAAGAACACAGTCTCATTTTCTGCATGTTTCTATATTTAAACTTTTGTGTGGTCTGTGTATATGTAAGCACAGTGTTTATTCATTTTACAAAGCACAAAAATCATCAAAGTAGTCAGCATGTCCTTGTTTGCTTTTGGTTTGTCTCCAGAAACATTGGCTAAACTTGTTGCATATTTTGAAATTGTACGGATAAAGTAAAATATTTGAATCTTAGTTTTAAAAAAGGCTTCCTTCTTACATATATTATTTCACATCCTCCTTCAAATTTTTATATTTTGTTACTTTGTTTTTATTTTCTTTACTACAAACTATAAGCTGCATAAACTATAAAGCGTTTTAAAAAAATTTGTGGCACTGATTACTGATGATTTTTGTCGTGTATGTACTTTTTATACGGTTTCTTTATTATACGATCTTTGTTTACTTTTTCACGAATTTTATAAAAGGTTATTTCCATTTTCAACTTCATTGCGATCCTATTCAATTCTTTGTTGATCCTAATCAATCCAAAGGCCTTCTATCAGTTGGTTCAAAGCAGCCCAGATAACTATAAAAGTTTTGTTAAATTTTTAAAATTTAATCGTAAGTTTCATTGTTTCAATAATCCTCCATTAATTTCAAGCACAAGAGATGCTGCCTCTCTTTATCTCTTTAGAATTTTAAAAAGTCTGCTATTATATTCTATTTTTAAAGAACCAGTGCAAATAGCAACTTTATTACTGCTACTTCTTCTCTGTGTACTCGGCCTCGGACTGGGACTTCTTCTCTTGACCGGAACTAAAACAGTATAAACATTTGACAATCCTTTGTGACATCAGTCTTAATGCTGACATAATGAATAATAATATCAGTGACATTTTGCTCAACTATATAATATGTATTACATAATATAACATAATTATAGCATGTAAATATAATGTACAAAATAAACATATTTTTTACATGGACGGATATTTGATCTTTTTTCAGAGAAATGTATCTCAAATAAAAGCCTACCGTGTGTCTACCGCTGTATTCTATTTCCTATGTCTACCATTGCTTATAGCGTGGTTGGTCTATAGCGAAGATTTGCTAACACTAGTTGTTTCCTTTGTAGGAATCTATTTTGTTGCAGGTTTTTCCTTTTACGTTGTTTACATTCTCATTATCGAGATTGAAATAACAGAAGCTGAAAGTCTGATGCCAGTGTCATCATCACCACTTCATTGTTGAATTTTCTTGGTTAAAAACATTTATAAATGACTGAAAGGGAACCCGGTGACATAAAAAAAATCCATGTTTGTAATTTGTAAGCTTACATATTAATTTTGAATGTAGAAGTACCTAGACTAAGTCTTTACACCTTTGCATTGAAATGTACCTCTTGTGACGGGCTATATCAGGGAGAGTTAGTCTGTTTCAAAATTTTACATTGAAAAAAAAGGCAGCTTACACCGCCTTTTACATTTATAATTTATGTAAAAATTACATTAATCCTACACCTGATATGGCTCATCATTTGAGATTCGAGATTCGAGCTACAGTTTAGTTGAAAAATACAAGAAAAAAGTCAGAAGTCTACCCCAAAATATATACTGAGTACTGACATAGGTTTTTATATTTCACTGGGATGATTTGTTATGTATGATTTATTATTCATGTACTTTGTAAAAAGACAGCTGTAAGAGTGATCAGAATTTAATAAAATTTTTACATGAAACCAACAAAGAGAAAAAGATGTGCATAATTTTTTTTACAGGAGGCAGAAGACCAGCAAGCACATGAGTACAATGTACAATATGTATATATATGCAAAAGATAATTATCATCCCAAATAGTGATCTTGTGAAAGGACAAGGATACATAAGATTTCAAGTTTATTTTAAAGGAAAACAACTTGAATTCCATAAAATATACGTAATCCGTAATAAACTATACAGTATATATATATGCAGTATACACTATACTTGAAGAATGGGATAATGTCTTCGTATAATAATAATGTTGTACAACTTACATGCACAAACCACATACAGAATACAAAAAAATACAATGTAGGAATGAGTGTTAGTAGGCTATAGTTTAAATGTCGTTTTACATGGTGTACATCTTGGACAATCTGTCTATATGTGTAATGTGTATGTATGACTTCCACCTTGTAACCTGAATATAATGTCTTCAGCTTCAGGTGAAGGAATTAAAATTCATCAAACGCACAAATTAAACATTGAGTATTGAAATTTGAGTATGCAAGCACAGCACACAAAATGTCTTAGTGTCTTACTAGTACTCAACGAAAACAAGGTCTAAAATCTACAAACTCATACAACAAATAAAACACAGCATCTCCTTTGAACTTTGAATTACATAATATAATACCTATATGTAATTTGTACGTGACAAGGTTCCAGTATTCCTTTCATTTACCGATGTGAAGGATAAAAAATTGTTCATGGTATTTTTAGTATCGAATCAATTTTGTAATTTTGTACATTGTTAAGTTTGCATGTAGAATAAAATAAACTGGGCGCTTGACACTGGACATTGGACATGCAGCAATTATATTACGGATTCTGGGTTCTGGGATGAAAAAGTATCTATAAACTTTTGCCTTCAGCTTCACTGTCCACTGGTATAATATGTATCTACATTGTTCAGTTGTCCACTGGGCTACAATTGTGAATTGATGTAACAACTGTGTAACAACTTTTACATTTATTCTGTTGTCTTCTGACCTGTTGCACTACGTTATGTATATGTATACATACGCACATATCCACATATTTATAAAATATTCAACGTCCAACTACGTCATGTAATTTTGCTTCTTCTGTGAACTTGAATTTGACCAAACATATTTGTAAAAGGGCTAAGTGGTCGCTATTCACTATAACCATGTAATATGTTAGTATGTATTGCGTATGTACTGTCCGTGAGTTACAATAATGAACATTTGTCTGAGAGTTGTACTGCTTCGTCTAATTGGCAGTATTACACTTGACTCAAAGAAAGCAGCAATAGAATTTCCTTATAGAATTGCAAAGGACACTAGCGAGACGCTCAGTTTTTAGTGTGTATTGTACATATTCCATAATTTATTTTGCGTCTTCAATCAAAGAATGATACTCTCTGGCTAAAACTTTATTACAGAATCAAAATTTTAAAGATTTTAAATCCCGTTCTTTTGCAGTGCAGTGTAAAATTTTTTTATATTGTTCAAGAGACGCAATAAAAATATAGGCAAATAATATGAAGAGGAAACTATTTCTGCTTTGTGCAAGTATTTGTACTTTTATACTCATCATTTCTGGAGCCATTGCAGAAGATTCACAAAATGTAAGCTCTGATGCTGTTTATTTTTTATTCCTTGTTTTGTACTCCATAGCACAATTTGCTAAACTTATCAGTTTTATGTGTGTACTACGTTTGCATATTTAGGCGATAGGCCATGATTACGACACGTGGGAGGCACCTCTTCAAATGCAAAAAGATTTTCCGTGAGTAAAATTTAAGTCCATTTACCAAATTATTGGTGCATATTTATGCTCAAAATGTATTACATATTGAATGTTGCAAATACTACGTTGATTTTCTAATTTTACAGATACTACATTTCAGGTATGTCCAAAAATATATCACATGTTTTTACCTTTCAACTTTCAATACAAATTCAATGTCTGAATGCAGAGTGAGTTGTTTTTCGCTTTTTTCACGTATGTAACTTGATGCTTTACACCAAATGTTATTTTCTCCCACTTTTCAAAGGATTCGATGAAGAAAATCGTCCCATTTTTATCGGAGAAGTAGGAAAAGTAAGCTACAGATAGTTGACAACAACATGAAACTGAACACTGATCAGTACAAAAATTACTTTTAATTTAGGTATTTAAGTGAAAAATTTGCGATGAATTGTTACAGTGGCCTGTTCGTCAATACGTTGAAAAGGGAAAGGAAACCATCAAGACATTGGACAAATACATCTCTCAAGCTCTCTACAGATACAATCAGTCACTCTCGATACGGTATCTGCTCATTCCATTTTTCATAATCCATAATATTTTTCATCTCGTGAAACTTTTTATGCTAAAACACCAATGTTTAAATTAAAAGGAGCACTGAAGAGCTACCTGTGACTGATGGAATTGTCCTGCTAGACATGGAAGACTTTAATAATCTACAACTAGCATCTTTACCAAGTGAGTTTTACACTTACTACGTTTTTCCTGTGGCTATGAACTTTTCACATTTGTGCTATTTAACATTTACATTACAATTTACAATTTACATATATACACACATCACACAAATTTAAACTTTACATGTGTGTTTTACAAACTACAAACAGCTCTGGATCTTATGCTTAAGAAGGCCAGGGAGGTCGAAGTAGTCGCAAGAAGAATGGACAAAGGATTTTTCGTAAACGGTATTTAACATTTTCAAATTTTGAGTAGTGAGTATTCGAGATATCAGTGATATCTGATAGCATATTACCACATTACACATTATACAGTTTATACAATAGCATAAACTTGGGATAATGAGATTGTACGCTTTTTTATAGTGAACTTCATCGGTGAGTCACTGATAAATGTACTTCGCCCAATCCTGGGACCTTCATTAGCCCGAACTGACATCTACGGTACATTTTTTAAATTAATTGTTGTATTGAATAACTATTGAATACCTAAATGAACTAGTACAAAGAATCTTAAATGTGTTGTATGTAAATAAAAAAAATAGTCACCCCATGTGGCTGTTGCTTATGAAAACTGCTTATACATAAACATAGATCCTGCAATACAAATGTACAATGTAAAACAAAACAGTAAACATTTGTGCACAAGCTATGAATAATGTTTATCTAATGTGCTACTTAGGTACAAATAAGGCTAATTGGATTCCAAAAATACTGCGAAAGTTACCCAAGACGTCGCTGCCGGAATGGTATGGCGGTACTGTTAAACATAAACCATATAAAGTTTGGGGATAAGTACAACGAATGACCTCAGTTTTGGACTTTTGTTTGGAGATTGGACTAGGGTTAACCCGAGAATACTCTATATTATGTTTTGTTGATAACTTGTCTACGCTCTGTGTTACATGCACATTGTACATATGTATCTATTTACTATTTATTTTTATTAAACATGTTCTTTACGTTATCCTTTATGTTAGGTGTAACATAATAAGAATCATAATTTTTTTTGGAACAAAAGTTTGTAAATGCGAACATGAGAATCTTGAGCTAACATTGACAATGACACAAATTACATTTTGGCTATAGCTTAAAGCTTGGTACATAATATAATTTATGATACAAAAATCATCACCATGTAAGTTGTGAGTATACATTGTACATGGTCTACTTTTTAGTTTTTACATTATCTCTAGAACAAAGAATAAAGATGAGGTAGCTGGAAGCCTCCGTAGCATTGAATAAAGTTATTATTTGTATTATTGGGACACGTCATTGTTCAAATTCTAAGAGTCTATATATACTATCTAGGTATATCCATTGAGCAGATAAATGCATGCTATGTAAACTGTAAACATTGATAAAACTAAACCCTGAAAGACCGTAACGCTTGACCTATTTTTCTACCCATATCCGCTTTAGATTCCGGTTACAAATTATCGGAACTCCAAGCGAAATATTATATATTATATCGTGGGATCATTGCTGTGCTGCCTGAGCTCAGTTTTACATATATATGATATTATATGATATATGTATACTACGGCACAGCTGAATCGTTACAGGCTAAAATATTATATTTATCCTTCAAGAATTCATCACAATGCTAAATCTCAAGTAGTGGGATGTTGTACAAAAAGACGTTTCTTTTTACTTTATTCACAAAAAATTATAATATTTCATTATTATTATTAGCAACTTTATTATAGAAAGTAAGGATTTTTTCGAATCCCTTAGAAGTTTTTAATGTGCTTTTTCAAATTGCAAATTTGAGGTTTATAGAGCAGCTCATGGCTTTTGTGTACATTTTGATTTTTGATTGTTTAAATTTATATTTCGTATAATGCATCATGCGTAACATACATGACATAGGTATAATATGAGTAACTTTCAGTTGTCAACATTACTATCTACAAAAGAAAAAATCATAACACCACTAGCCTTTTCATGTTTAGTTTTTATACATTATACGATTCCACATCGTATCACTTTTAAAATTTCAGTCAGGGGAAAGATAAACTTGTTTGTTTGAAAAGACGTAGCACGCATGATAAGCTATTTAACATTTTAAAATAAAAATTCTTTATCCATAATTTGCAGTTGTCTACACCAAAGGAGAAGCACAATACTGGGGAGATTGCAGATACTTCAATTTGGTTTATGATTTATGATACATTATATTAAACAATGCAGAAAATAATACATTTTGTATTTTGTATAATTTTGTAAGCAGATAGATAATTTGAATGTATAGACTATATGTGTAAGCTTTGGTTTACATAATGTAATGCTTAGATGCATTATGTATAATGTATATGGTATGAATGTGAAATGTAAAGTAGTCAGTGCCAGACATATTTTGCAACAATTCGATGGTGGAATATTTACGAAGAAAAATTGCTCAATTCCACTTGTTCATCTTATCAGTGGAAAATCCAGTAAGCAAAACGATGATTTCCTGCTGCCTGCTTTCATAACGCCATTTTAGAAGGGGCTCGTGAAGCCGATTAAGCTGTTTGCTAAGTGAATGTACATTGTCCATGTACAATGAACATACAGTTATGTAGTTGCACATATAAAACAATTTCGTCCAAGTGAGTGGATGAAATTCTTTGTTCTTTGAAATCCTTCAATTCCCCTTTAAACATGTATTTTTTGAGGGAGAAAGTTTTTGATTTTTCTCAGATGCTCAGGCCTCAAGTCCACTGTCGAATGTAAAAAGTACTACCTTTTATTAGGTTTTTCCAGTGAAAATGACTTTTACTTTTAGAGGGTACAAAATGTTCCCGACTACAAGGTTAATGAGTGATGAGTTTTTGTCATTCGGAGTGAAATCGAAAAACGCTATGCTGTATTTGATTCCTGTAGGTTAAAAAATCATAGACGGTATAATATGTCACCAACAAGTCCCCTGAAAGGGTTTTGTTGGTGATAGAAAATATTCACAAACTGATGGATATTTCTATCCACATAAAACATATAAGGTCATCTGTATTTATTACTTCTTTTTATTGATGACTCATACTTACGTAGATACAGCATTCGTATGCACACTGCAAAAATTTGTGGTCAGCTTCTGATTTGGTGCATTTCTCGCTTGACCATGACACAACTATGAAAAGCTAATTTGTGGACATAAACAGAACTGTGTACATCAAATTTGAATAGGTACTTCACTTGTAAATAATGACATCATGCTATTGCATATTTGCGATTTTTTATTTACAGTGTTATCACATTGTTTATGTACTTCTAATGTTTATGTATGTAGATATTTATATGCATTTATATACAATATACAATGTATAACGAATAATGGTCATAGATAACATCACACCTTTTGTAGCTCGTATAAAAATTTAATCTGTGATATCATATATTAAGATAGGACAAAAAGTTACAAAATGCAAATACTTTACTGCTCTTATTCCTTATTCCGCAGTTTTTCTGGACTCCTTCTTCAACGTCTGCGTATTATGCCGTTCACACCATTATTTTACCATATAATCACGGTCTGGAATAAATAAATATGCGGAGATGTGAAAAATGAAAAGAATGAATAAAACGAAAATTGAAGTCAAGCTATGAAATTTCACTTAAATTGCAATGCATAGTGAAACAAATGAAATTATGGCTAAAACATCCAAAATTCCAATAAAAGTAAAAAAGTTTTCGCTTACATGAAGATACATAAATATACAGATTACACTTTTGCTTTTCTTATTATCTTTCAAATTATCAATGCAGCAAGAAGTAACTTCAAAAATTTTTGTACCTAAGATCAATGCAGACAACAAACAACTGAGAAAACATGGTATTCTTTGTTGAGCATACATTTTTGATTATGAATTATAAAAGGTGCAGAAAAACAAAAACGGAACTGCTTTCGGGGAAAAAATTTTGTTTATTTTAAAAGATGCCATGTTCATGTAATATAATGTAATAGGTATTTTTATATTGATTTATCGGTCGTAGATTAGAAAAACAATATAATGTTTCCCGTGTCCCTACATTGCGTGCCAAAAGATGATAAAACAAGTAAATTATAAATTATAAATTTATACATCATTATGCACATAGAGCTCAGATTAAATTTTTCACTATCAGTCAATAGTTAGAATAATTTTCAACGTGTAGCAGTAGCTGATAACTGAAAATTGATGGCTAATACGCATAACGTGTGAGTGTAGGTCTTATGATTATAAATTTGCACTTACATATTCCTTTTGTAAACGTTTGTGAAACCTATCCGTGGGTCTGGGGTACGTATTGTCTGTGTGTTTACATTTGATGTGTACAAGTCAAACTTTGTATCTATGTAATTTGAGATTTAATGTTTGCTCAACATTCAGCACGTTGTACGTAAAACTATCCATTTACGTTTAAAAACTGCAGTTACAAAATTACAGCTCGTCAGTATTCAATTAGACGTTTCACGGTGAAAGTTTGAGCGTGATCCTAGTTTGTCCAAAGTAAATAGTTATTTATTTATTTATTTGTTTATTCACTTTATCAAAGTGTTAAAAAATACCCATTTCTTAGGATTGAATTACCAGTCCTTGCAGTTAAATAAAACATTTTATTAGCTATATTTGTTTGGGAGCAGTACAGAATTGGCCTTATTAGGATAAGGTTGTGTCTAACAAAAATAACAAAAGTTGATTTTTAAAAAATGTCACTTGTGGAAAGAATTCAATCCTTATCTTTCGAACGACAGCACAGGATTTTCACATATTATCAAAGTCTTCCAGTTCCAGTAGCCACATGTGATTTACTTCGTGTACGCAAGCTTATGCCCACTTGGATTGAAAAATATACACTGTAATAATTACTTTCTATACTTTCTAGTTAATCATGATTTTAGTAATCTAATTTAATTTTTTGCCCTAATTTTTAACACAACATGATAAATCATAAATAAAAAAATCAAGCGTTCTTAATTCTTAATACATTCTGAATATTGAATATCGCTCTGTACAATATGTTCTGTTTTCTGTACAGTTTCAACGGGATTAATAATGAGACTACAGAGAATCGTGAGCGACTTATCTACTGGAGTGATACTTTTATTAGTCTCATTCGTTCCGAAATTAAAAGACATGCAAATGAACCAGGTTTTGTCAATGTTCAACTTTCGACTACTATGGAGTACTTGGAGGTATGTACTATGTACTATGCAACATGTCTTGTTTTGTATTACATTTTTAGAAAAATTTATATTAAACAATCATGCTGAATAAATACAAATTCCAAAAAAACGGACTGCTGTGTTTGTTTTTCTCCAAAATTTAGATGTTGAAACCGGAGGAACTATTTCTGATATTCAAAGGTTGTATCACTAAGGAGCTTGACGAATATTTTACGTTTATGTCCGATTCCATAGAATCATTGCCTCCAATGTTAATAAATGGACAAGGTTTGATGACAAATTTCTGTACCAGATTAAACACTCTAAGAGAGTCAGAAAATACACATGCACAATATGTCCGTAAGTTTTCCCTACGCAATTCGCTCCACACAAATATTACCTCAGTATGTGGAACTTTACACTGTACACATAGAATAGAGTAAAAGAAACTAGCTGTGCCGCTTTATATTTTATACTTTCTACAACTCTGCAGGCTACAGCCAAGACGCGGATGATTAAAGTTCAATATGCACTGCGTTTCAAATATTATTATTTATTATTTATAGAACAATTGAATTGGGCAGAACAAACAAATGATTTATTTCAAGTCACAAAACTTGAATTGATCTTGGTATTCAGCAACGACACTATGAATGAAAATGTGAGTAACAACACAATTTTTAATTTTTGAATATGCCACAGACATAAATTTCAATAAGTAAGTGTGTATAAATATTAAATACATGGTTAAGTATACCTGTTGAAAAAATGGGTATATGCGTGGACACCATTTTAAATTTTAAATATTATACATACTGGATACTAGAAACAGAGGATATACCCTATGAGTACTTTATGTAGGTATATATTTTCTTCGTATTGTACATGGAGATCCCAAAACAACTTTTAGATATATTTCAAATTATGTTTCAATTAGGAAATTTAATTGACACACTTACAGAGAAGGCGGTATGCAGAAGTACAAGGTCAACTGAATGAAACTATGTCCACATTTCTTGAGACGACAAAAAACATAATTACTCATTTTGAAGCCACTCGTTATTTATTTCCTCCTAATGATTTTAAAGCAAACGGTCTGAAAATACTAAATCTAGATGAGCTTTGCACAAGATATGATTACTTTGTTGCAAAAATTCTAAAACTTCAAGAAAATCTTTGCCATTTTCAACAATTTCTCAACTCATTCACGGATGATTACACCGGACAACCTATTGATTTTGTGATTCCGTACAAATCCTTCATTGATAATCAACTTTATGATGTAAATACAAATAATTTATCATGCACTTGTGCAAAAATTAATAGTTCTTAGTATTGTTACGTTCAATATAAAA
Organism: Sminthurinus aureus; assembly: GCA_034698265.1. Classification (NCBI taxonomy): domain Eukaryota; kingdom Metazoa; phylum Arthropoda; class Collembola; order Symphypleona; family Katiannidae; genus Sminthurinus; species Sminthurinus aureus. Next base: position 20,359 of record JAQGBH010001779.1, read on the forward strand.
TTCAATTCAATCGTAAATGATAAAGTCAAAAATATAAGAGTTTGATCAAAATCACAGGTTCAAAGTATATTTTACGAAATGGCGAAGCGATCCCTCATCATTGAAACTCATCCAGGCTATACAATTCAAAAGAATCATAACTTTAACGTGACAGTAAAGTACCTCGCACCAACATCATTAAATTTAAATATTTCAACGCTAAACCTAAAGCCTGTAATTATAAGTGATCGAATGGCTTCAAATCTTATTACAACGGGAAATTTGAATGCAGAGGAAAGAACAGGCTGTGGAGAAATCACGCATGACAAACTCGAAGTCTCCAGTGATCGCTTCTTCAACCAGTTTCAGTTAGTACCAAATAAAATAATTGTCTGTTGTCATTATTTCTATTATGTTTCTTCTATTTTTTGTTTCTGCATTCTGTTTCTACAATGACTAGTTTTGCGTCATATTTACAGTATATTTTTTGCTTTATAATTTTCTAAATCTAGAGGCATGAAAATACCTTTCCGTCCGAGGGATGAATTGGTACCCCTTCGTGGTACCAAAGAAGGAGCCAAACTTAAGTACAAGTTTCATCTCCTATTTTACGTAGACATTACATTCATGGGAAATCCTATAACTGTAAAAATTCTGTATTATTATGTATTATTTCTTACAATATATTTAATCCAAACCGACAAATAACCAATGTTGCATGCTTTTTAATGTTTTTCTTAAATTATTATAGTGAAAAATTATATTTTAATTAATCATTTTTTCTTTGTAAATTTAATTTCAAACTTAGTTATGGACATTGAGCATTCCGTTTGTATACAGAGTCAACGTATCCCAACTTCCATTAGCGAATCTTACCATTTTTTGGGACGTATATTTAAAAGAAGGGAATTCAGCTGAAGGACCGGAAAAAGTAACCGTTGAAAGACTCACTCAAGCACTCAACAGTTACATTCAGACTGAAACTTTTAGTGATAATTGGAATCTAACCGAAACTCAGAAGAAATATCTTGTAGAAAAACTACTAAAGAAGCAAAATCCTTCAAAAGATGAAATTGTCTTTCGTAAGGAGTTTGAAAAGGCCGGGGAGACTGGGCTTACATTTTGGAAATGGTTTTATGGGACCGTCAAACTGATTAAATTACATTTAAACCCATTTTGGAAAAAGGGATTTATTATGGGTTATTTGCAACGGGCTGAGGCAGAAGCAATGATTGAAAACTCTCTAATAGGAACTTTCATGGTAAGTTTCTAAGAATTTAAATATTTATTATGTGTGCTGAAGAATAGAATATCTATAGTGCATACTGAGCTTACTTTTTACTTTTTATCTATGTACTACGTACGTTGTTTTAATGATTGGCTTTAATAATTTACTCTCTAAAAACACAGGTACGCTTTAGCGACAGGTCAGAAGGCTCCATTTCAATAACTTGGAGACGTGAGTGCTAATTTTTTTTGGTTATAAACAAAGCAAAGAGTCTTTGGTATTTTACTCCATGTAATCAGTGGTAATTTACGGAATCAAAATTACTCCTTACCCCGTACTACTTTGTAGCTGTATCGTATAGTACAAAAAGCTTTGTTCTAAAAACATTTTGATTGTATTTAACGGGCAGTGGAACTTTTGACTCTGATTCTAAATACATTAGAAAATTTGTACTATCTTTGGAGCCCAAACGGCTGAATGGATTTTTATGATCTATATACCAAAAAATAGGAAATCGCTCCGTGCATATGCTAATCATCATTAAAATCTTCGACTTTGTCTCAGCAAGTTGTAGTTTAATTTTCCCATTGTATTGCCGCTATTAAATATTAAATATTTATCAACTGTATCGAATTATTTGCAGACAAACAAGGACCTGCAAGTGTTCAACCTTTGACCGAAAAATGTCTCACTATTCAAAATATCACGGACCGAGTTCACAATATTCCATTCTTTAGTCTGGTCATCTGCCCCTACGAAAATAGCACCGTTAGCAAAAGTGTAGCGTTTCCCCCCTCTCCTCGTCCTGTCAATGATCCTCTACCCCAGTTTGGGCAAAGAAGTGGCATTAGACCATATCTCAAACATTTTGCGCTTTGGTCAATTTTAGTCGACTGCTAGATTTACATACCGACTTCGTGAAGAACAACGAGCTGCATTGCTGAAAAAGGGGGAAATTGAAGCTGCCATCATTATTGAAAATTTCAGAAAAACATTATGTTAATGAGGACATTGCAAATGAAAAACAAACACCGTTCCACAAATTAAAAACTGTATGACTTTGTTGTCAAGAAGGTAGTCTAATTTGTTGACAATTTTGATAATTGATAACCAGTTAATGATTTGATTGTAAAAATTGTGAATTTTCTAAATTTTATCACATCAAACTACATGTCATGGCTTTATGTTTCTTCTATTTTGTCCAACATATTTCTCTTAGTACTAAGTACAAGTTTACCTTCATTTACCTATTTTTATTGTAATCTAGTTTTAAAAATTGACAATCACGTTAAAAAAAGTGGGAGTCGTTATAATAAAGTCTCATGTAGTTGTACAAATACGAGTTTGAAATTTGAATAAAAATTCATATTGGGAATACATTGTATCGTTGTAAGACGATTTACAAAAAAAAACTCCATGGTCAATACTCACTACTACCTTACTGAATGCACTTTGCAGACGTCTTGGATGCATCATGCAAATATTCAAGACATACAGTAGAAAAAGTAATAGTGAAATGTGTAGCCGCTGCCCACTTTGTATGATTTAGCATATAGACATCCTTGAAATTTCTTAACTAAATCATACAAAGTGGGCAGCGGCTACATATTTCACTATTACTTTTTCTACTGTGTACTCCAGCATGCACAGCAGCCAGAATATTTATTGCTTCGCAGATATATACTGGCTTGAATTTTGAACATACTTTTTTTTGATTTATTTTTTTCCATGCCGTCCAGTTCTAACATGTGATTATAGACATTAGCCAAAACCAGGTACATATGCAATATACACACTACATGAGGCATACAGCATACAACATACAAAAAATACAGAACAAGTGATGGAGTTTGGAGTACAAAACCTGTAATGTTGTGTAACTCAAGTACATAAAAAAGGTGTACCTGATATGCCATATAAGATATTGTAGCATATAATAGGTAATGTCTACATGATGGTCACACATTATCAATGCATTGAGTATTTTAAATATATGTAAAGGCGTTTGAAACTGCTCTAAGCTCTCTGTGTATTTCACATACATAATACGTATGCATATAGTGTAATTTTTTTCTTCCTCACTAATTTCAACGTTGAGCTGATATACATACTTGCTAGTATAGCTCAGCATTTTATATCCACATCTAGACAAAGAATGTGATAAGCATGCATGAACCTCACTGAAACTCACCCTGTAACTCCAGTCTTTGAAGACTTTGCAGTGCTACGCTATAGATTAAAATTTTTTATCAGTATAAAGTATAAAGGGAGAATTATGGTCCAGTATGTGATTTAAAATGTACAATACATTTTAAATAAAATCTATTTTAACTGTGATAATACCATTTTTTCCTGCAAACAGGTATGAATATTTTTTAACTATACATTTTTGAAACAATTCATTCAGTGGTTTTATTATGTAATCCAAAATCCAACCATATAAGTAAGTTTGACTATTTTTTAAGTTCAAAAAACCAAAGGATAACTTGTTTAGTGATAAATATATTCGTTTTGCTCATTTTATCCCGTAACACATGATTCCTTACATATTTATTTTAAAAAAGCTGTTAGATGTTAGAAGCAGTTAAAATTTATTAGTTACACTGTGTGGTTAAATGTGGACACACGATTAAACATTTTAAACAGTACAATTTTCAACAGAAAATTTCTGTTTTTTGGTTTCATTCCTACGGTTTCATTTGAAAGCAGTGTGTGTTCATTTGAATTTTTGTATTGAATTGTTTTCTCAGCTTTTTATATGTTATTTGTGTGTGCACTATATACTATAGGCACGTTGCATAACATTTTATATTTTTAGAGTCTTGCAACTGATTGAAACTGTTTTTCCTCTTTATTTCAACTTCACAGAAGAATGAATAAATATATTGCAAACTAACTTGTTAAATAATGTCTAACTGTAAAAAAAAATGACAAGACGATTCAAAATTCAAATTCTGATCTAAAACTTACAATCATACACGTGCTTTATAAGCATTAGAAAATACTAAATGAAAGTAATGCATTCGTAAGTAGGATATAAGTGGGAAAACTAGGTATTGTATGTAGATTTTATCGACTCGAGTAAATATAAATGAGAGAATAAGAATCCATTATCCATAATGCATGAGCTGTTATGAATTTTATCATGTACTTTTTCAGAGTATTTGACTATAAAAGTGTGTGTTTTAGATACAAGAAGAGAATTAACTAACTAAACTGTCTTGCGGTAGACTGTCAGTACAGAATCAGTACATTGCACTGATTCTAATTTTGATGTTCATGCTTGTGAGTGTTTTTCTTCCCAAATCATCATTTATATTCATAAAGTAAATAGAGAGTTGAACGTGTATAGTGTATAGCTTAGTATGCACATGCCGAGGTTTAATATATTAGACATGTTTGGCTCTAATAAAATTATTTGATATTTAAATTCAGAATCCAGATGTGTATTTAGTTTGATAAGCACAAGTTATACACTCACAATATAGAGTTGACAGTGTGATATGTTTGAGATATATTATTATGTATGCCTACATCATACATCACTTTGTTAATAAAAGGTACAAAACATGCACAGTGCACAATGCACATTGTATACTCCTCTCATGTTATCCCACTTTTGTCTACATACTACATGATACATACTATGTAGTTCACTGCTATCTTGCTTCCCATTGCCACCAATACGAATTACTATACACTTCAAAAAAGCAAAATTAAATAGAGTTCTAAACTATATTTGTTTTTTCAACTTTCTGGAATTGAGTCAACATAAACCACCAGCATTAATTTTTTTTGGACAAAACTAAGTTTGTTTACAGTAAATAAACTCAAATCTATTTAGGATTTGCTGTATTAAATCCACAATGTGTTATATTGGCTAATACATCGACCGTCTCTTTAATCTACGTATTAGAGAAAGACAAAGGACATAAATAGTATTTTGACATTTCATTTAAATAAGAAGACCTTTTCTCTACTAACTCTATACGTACGCAGAAATATGGCTGGAAAGAAGGTGATTCATAAATAAAACACTAAGTGTAAAAAAATATTGTAAAATACGTGTCATACTTTTTCTCTTGCATTTATAATATAAAATTCTTTTTTTTGTGACGTTTGATTTCATGATTGACTTTTCATCTGATAATTTATTAACAAACATGTAGAATGTAGAAAGTAGAAAGAATATAACTTAATTTTACAAATCTATCCCATCTTGTTGTGTAGGAATCTACAATGACTTCGTTGGAAAAATTTGTCTTTGTTGAAGCTCGTGATGGAAATATAGGTAACAGATTATAGCTTCTTACTATACATAATATTATATCCCTATATTTCGTATGGAGATATTTATAGTTACGTTCATCTTTTTCATTTTAATAGTCAACACACAAGAAAAAAGGCTGGCATTAGCTTATGAGAACTTGACTGAAGTGCCGAGGAATCTCATTGCGGATTATGGACCTTTTATTGAAATTTTGGACCTTAGTCATAATAAACTAGCGTAAGTTTTTTCTAGGTATTTTATCAAATTGTCTATGCACATGCTTATTTTTTATAGAAACAATTTTATGTCTTTAATCTGTATATTATACATGATACATGTCTGTAACATTTTTTATGTGGCCTTTCTTCCTCTAAAACTATAAAGCCCAATTATTGTTACTTTTCTGGATCGTTTATATCGTGTTAATTAATTTTCAAATTTCATACTATTTTCTACTAAATACAATAATTGTTACTGATACTTGTTTAAGAAGATTTGAGACTTTATGCCATTTTCTTCTTTCCACAGTATTATTAACTGTGTCATATTTCATGTTTAGTTTTTTGCTTGTACCACTTCCCCCTTACCAAACTTTCACATTTCTTTCATTTATGGATGCTTATATATAAGTATGTATATATATTTTATATGTATATAACTTCGATATACGAGCCACTTAGGATTTTCTACTCAAAAACCCAAAACTATTGTGAACTTCCTTTTTTCTCTTTCCTGTTTGCAATGTGTAATTATAACTCTCGTATATGAGTCTACGATTGTAGAAACGTTTGAAGTTTATAGAAAAACTTCTAATATAACAGTGATTGTACAATGCAGAATATGGTGCCTGGAGAAAAGACAAAAACAAGTACAACATTGTAATGAAACAAGTTAAGTTAACTTTTGTTTTAAATAAGTTTGTAGCTATTGGGTTGTGTCCGTCATTATTCATATATTTACGTCCTATTTTATTTCAAAGCCAGTTTCTATACCTTTTGCTTTCGTGTAATGACTAATGACAAGCTTTTGTGATATTACCTCTGGATACCTATCGTCATGATGTACTTACTCTGTCTATTTTCTGTAAAACAAATTCTCCTTCACCTCTGAATGTTTTATGTTTTTCTGTCTCAAAAAACCCTGTGTGGTTTGTGGCTTTTAATTTCTTCCTGGTTCTGTCATGAAGTTTTGTTTGAATACCGTTTTGTAGAAGCGTAAAATATTTGAAAGTTATGGGTAAAATGTTGTATGGTACATACAAATTTTAATTTACCGAATTATTTTCTGCATTACAGGCATGTGGAATTCCTCTCGCAATTTGACAATTTAACTACTCTAATTCTTGACCACAATTACATCACTTGTGATGTGGTATTTCCAACTATACCTACCCTCACAACTTTGTGGTTAAATCATAATTTGATAGAAAAATTGCACCCCTTCATACAGAATATTTCCAAATCCTTTCCTAATTTAAGATTTCTCTCGTTAATGGGAAATCAAGGGGCACCTTCGTATTTGAATGGTGGTTCATACTATGATTATCTTCAGTATAGGTAAGCAGTAAGCATGTACAATTTTTATGTACTCTTGGTTAAAATAACTCTATTGTACATTTTCCACTGTCATAATAATGTACCCTTAAATAAAAAGTGTGGGAATTTGTTTCCTGTTTCTTGTAGGCTTTTTGTTATCTCATGGCTCCCAGAACTTCAGTATTTAGATGGTAAGTATACCGCTTGACATTTGCACTCTTACGCGTGTGTACTGTGTAATTACGTTCTTTTCAAAGGAGAAAGCAGTTCACATGATAACCATTGTTGCGTGTTGTTCCTAGATCGACAAATTACATCTGATGAGAAGGAAGAGGCTTTACGACTTTTCAGACGACCATTTTATGAAACACTAATGAATCTTCCACTTCCACAATATTTACATCATGTACAGCAAAAAGTTAAATGTCTATTCAACAAGTCCACAGCTCAATCTCCAGCAAACAGAATAATATAAATAAACTCGCACACATGTACACTGAAAAGTTAAAAACACTGGTGAAAGTGAAATGTGAAAGCAATACATTATATACATTTTATATTCTAAATTGTATGTATAATTTATGATATGAAAAAGTCATGAGAAGTTTTTTCTACAAAAGAAAAAGAAAGGAAACAACACTAAAAAATTCAAAAGAACAATAATTTGAACCAAAAAACGTTCTTCTTTTGTTTTTGAACAATTCCTTTACTTTTTGTTTATTTGTCTTTGAACCATTCAGTACAATTTATAATTATAATGTTATAACATCCTTAATATAATGTTTGTAGTTTGTAGCTGATACAGTACTTTGTGTTTTTATTGTCATTTATTACTTCTTGTTATTGTTGAATTATGTTTTAAAGACAAAGTTTGTTAATATGGTACATAAACTTAATCCTCAATAATTTTTTACTGTGTATATACATATTTATCATAAAATACAAAGAAAAATTAAGATAGGTTTGTGAATTGAAGTATCTATGAATATATTTATGTGTTTATAATATATTGACTGTATAATATATTCTGTAAAATTCTGCTTTCGTCCATCAATGAAGTTTGTGTATTTTGAAACTTGCCAATCCCTAAACATTTTATTGAATATTGATAATAAAAGTATCCGCAATCATTATCATCTACTTGACTTAATCTTTCCTTTCAATTTAGACTGATCTTATTCACATAATCAGGTCATTAAAACATTTAAAACGATGCATCAATTTTGCCAACACGATAATAATGATGTTATAAACTTATGTGTGAAAAGTAAAAACTTTTCAAAATTATTGTTCTTTTGTATTGTAATTCCCCATCTTCTAACATGAATACGTCAAGATAAAACTAAAAAACAGACAATGCCTGCATCCTTTATCATTTGTAACATGCACAGTTTTTTTTTCTTTCCCTTTAAGAGAAAAGTTTCACGTATTAATCTAATGTCTCTCTGTGAACATTCGATCAGTTAATTATACATAGTTTCGTCTCCTGCTGTACATTATATAAAATATGTTATAACATAAGCTCTAGAGAGCAAAAACACGGAAAGTGAGAAATCAATAATTGAGGGGCTTGGGAAAATAAGAGCTTCCGTTTCGTATTCGTATCACAACTTCTGTAAAAGTCGTCCGATCTCAATAATATATTCAGGCATACTAGCCGCACTCTTTTGGCGTCGATTGAGTCTAATATTTTCAAGATCGGACAAGTTTTGTGGATCTGCCATCATTTTTCCCGGAGCAAGCTGAAAATTTCCAAAATTTTCCGGAAATCCACAATCCCGCAGGGAAAAATCTGCAAAAAATTGGAGACGTGCTCTAGTTTGCAACGGTTCAGATTTGCTGACTTGCGTCAAGATCCGACCACGGATACTCATTTT
>JAQGBH010001780.1:0-29236 GCA_034698265.1 Sminthurinus aureus
GCCCCCCCCCCCCCCCCCCCAAAAAAAACATATTTATAAATGCATTGTGTAATGTTGTGATATATGTCTTTGAATTATTATGAATTATTAATAAGCATACTATAAAAAATTTAGTACTTTATACAGAGGATTTTTTTCAAGTGAAATAATAATGCTAAAATGTCATGTAATTTGTCTTGAATTTTCTAGGCAATATGAACGAGCCTTAAATTGTGCTGGAATGGAATTTCGTAGTGATAGTTTATGGGATGCTTTTATAGACTGGGAATTAAATACAAAGCGATTAAAAAATGTATTCGCTTTGTACCGTCGTTTATTGAAAGTAGCTACAAGATTATATAATCGTCATTGGGATAAGTAAGTACAGAACAAAGTAAAGTATAAGGTTTTTTTTTCTTTTACCGTTATGTGAATAATATGTTGTAATGTGTATAAAGGGTCTTTTACCTTGCATCAAATAAATATTGAAAACTTTCTTCTTGTTTTTTTTTCTAAAATTTTATTAGTTTCAAAGCTCTTGTACGAGATCATCATCCTCGAGATTTTTTGGAAAAGACAGAATATGAACAATTAAGAAAAAAAGGCTGTAAAGTTTTAAAATTTAAATATAAAGAAGAACCAGAAATTGAGCCTGGGGAAATTATTAAAACATCAAAACCTGAAGATAAATTAATGGCTCATGTAAAAGAAAAGATAATCACAAGATTAGAAAAGACTCATAAATTAACACTTGCAGAAGCTGATAAACGTTGGGATTATGAAGATAAAGTAAGTTGGGAGAAATAACCCAGATCAAAAACTTTTAAACATTTTTCTAAAGTTTTCTAATGTTCTAATAATAATAATTATTATTATTATTATAGCTATGACTAAAAAAATTTTTTTTTACTCTTTTTTGTTGTTTACAGATTAAACGTCCGTATTTCCATACTAAACCATTGGATAAAAACCAATTAAGGAATTGGGAAGACTATTTAAATTTTGAAATTTCAGAAGGAAATCATGATAGAATTGTATTACTTTTTGAACGTTGTCTTATAGCATGTGCAATGTATGAACAATTTTGGTGTAAATATGCAAGATATTTAGAAAAATATCATCGTAAAGTTTCCAATGCTGAACAGCATATTTCAAAACATTTTCAAAAAAGTCAAATTAATTTTGAAATTGATCAGTCTAAAAAGGAAATTGCGGAAGAGGAAGCAAGAGTTAGTGCTATAACTCAATTGTTAAGTGATATGATGGGCGCAATAGTGAAAGAAGAAGAAGTTGAACAACAAACTATTCAACAAGTGATGACTTCGATTATAGATAATGTTTGTGCCAGTGAAGAAAATAGTTCTTCTTCAAGTGGATTATTAGTTTGTGATCAAAATCCGGAAAACCAGTGTTCTAATAATAATAATAATAATAATAATGGACAAAATCAAGAAAATATAAAACTATTAACAAATAATGTAAGTGAAGGGGTAGGGAAGACTAATAGTTCTGTAGCATTGAGTAGCAACTCTATTAAAGAGTCGCTGCCCAATTCTGTAGAACATGCTAAAAATGATTATAATGAAACAGTTTCAAGTTTTACATCTTTACTCAGTGTTCCTGTTTTTCCTTCAAGTCGGTATTATTGGCACGAAGTTGTTCGCGATGTTTATAAAAGGGCATGTATTGTACATTGCCCTAATAAACCAATCATTCGTCTTCAATGGGCTGCTTTTGAAGAAGAAATCGGTAAGATTTTTTCAATTAATAGTATCAATCTCATAAAAGTTATGAGCAGCGTTTAACAAAGAAGAAAGATATGAAAAGTATTTTGAGTACTGTAAAGCCAAAAAAACATGATCATTTTTGATTAGGACAAACATATATTATAGATGCATTGTACATCCAGTACTAGTGTATACCCTGGTGCAATATTAAATACAAAATACAAATTAATATGCATACCCTTCACACACCGATTGAAATATCACGCTGTACTATAGTACTCGATGTATGCACTGTTATGTTTGTCAAAATGAAAAAACCATGTTCCCGGTTTCACCTTGCTCAAAATTTTTCCCGAATTTATAGTGCTCACACATTACACTCAGGTGTACAACGGAAAAAATTTGCCTCTTGCAAAGTTACAAACTTTTCAACTTATGTTTTGATTCTTGTACACAACATTCTTTTGTTTCAAATTTTAACTGGGGGAAAAAATTATTGAGATATTTTATTTCCATTTATTTCATGAATCGTACATAGAAATGCATTATCGGCAAAAAAAACTGTATGATGTTTTGGCATACATGTGAATTTCTCAAATTCAGTAATAATTTTTACTTTCCCCTTTAAAACTATTTTGATTCATAAGCATGCATTTATAGTATTTTTTGTTTCACAAGGGCTTGATTTTAAAATTTAAGTAGTACACGTTTTTAGTCTTCTATAATGTATCAACTTTTGGAGTTTTCTATATGGATGGTATTTTTTATATATATATATATAATATTATTTGAGCATGGCTATTATGAAACGTAATGAATGAGGCTAATAATCATGGTTTTATGTGCTATTGTGACTATTTTTTCCAATATTACCAAAACTTGTAGAAAATGTTAAAGGAGCTAAGGAGCTAATATTACATGTGATCGGATGGTATCCCAAGTTATTGAATGCAAAATCACAACTCATCGAACTCGAACGAAGAACTGGAAATAAAGATGAAGTTTTAAGACTGTTTGACAGTTATTTAAAGTCTGCCAACTCAAATCCTAGCGAGTACTCAATTCTTGCAATAAAATACGCACGGTTTTTGTACAAAGTAAGTAAGTTTGGAGTTACTGGTTTATTCAGTAACAAGACACAAGTGAAGTGCTAACTTATTTTAGTATCTGCATACAATATTAGTTTTGATTTGATGCTTGATGACAATTCATTACATTTTAGTGACCGGTACAACCAGAATTAATGATACATGAAATGCTGACAACTTTTGTTGTATTTGTTTGTATAGGAACTAGGAAAACCAGACAAGGCTCTGGTAGTTTTGAGGAAAGCTGTAAAAAAGGATAAAGGAAATCATCTTCTTTATAATTATGTGTTTGATATCTGCCATGAGAGATTTCCTAGCGACAAGAAAGGTGCAGCTTCTGCATTAGAATTAGGTATGTACATTTATGAATACTGTTACTCTCAATGTGTATGTATAAGCTCATACTCTAACTACGAAAAATTCACAAGCAATGTTACTTAACCTAGTAATAATAATAGTTATTGATAATTTTATGAACTAATGATTTTTTAATCATTACTCCTTTTTAGCACTTCAAAGTAAAGATGTCCCAAATGAGTACAAATTACAATTTTCAAAAAAGAAAGTCCTATTTCTTCAGGAGCATGGTGATCTGAGAAAGTAATTATGATAATCTAAAAATAATTATTATTATTATTCAATGCTTCTAGTAATTAAAAATGTAATGCAAAAACTAGAATTATTACGATTTTTGTATAGTATTTATGTTTGCATATGTTTTTTTGTACTATAATATATTATATTTAAATGATCCAATAAAAATAACGAATATTTTTTAGATATCGTGATGCAATTGACCAGTTGTCTGAGCTACAAGAAATAGTTCGGAAGGAAAGAGCTGCCGATGAGGCATCACGGCCTCCACAACAATATTATCCTCCTCCTCCTTCTGTTCAACAGCACCCAGTTCATGGGCCTGCTTGGGATCCATATCAAGACTACATTCCAATTCATTTTGAACCGGTGGTGGATAAAACGACTGATCAACATACAACGTCCACGAGGAGTTATGAGAGAGAAAGAGAAAATGAAGTTTATAAATCTGTCCCACCAACTGCTGAATTAGTTGATGATAATTATGGTTACGGAAATCATCCAGATTCAAAATTACAGGAACACTTATCTCATCAAGAATACGATAAACTTATCGCAAAAGGGTATCCCGATGAACTTAAAGACCCGGCGCCTGATAGTAAGAATACTATGAGGAAACGCAAATCCGATGTACCCATGTTCATTATTCCACCACGAGGAGAATTTTTAGTAAATTATTTAAAAAAGAAAAAAGTTAACAATAATAATAATAATAATAATTCTTATCGGTGAATAGTTGTTACTACACTTTTTTTTTGTACTGTTCTGTTGTAGTCTCTTTGTTACGTCTTTAATTAAAACCCAAGAAATGTTTTACTTATACTTTATACTATCTACGTTTGGCCTTTGGTATGAAATGAAATGAGAAATCGAATCTACTGTGTATTGTAAAATGAATAACCATGGGCCATGGAATGATATTTATATTCTTCGAGAAAAACTCTTGATAGTAGCTTTATTTTTATTTCTGTTACTTAATATTGTTGTCATCTATTTATACCATATAAAATATAATGTATTTTATGAGTAAGTGTGAAATCTTATGTATGGTTATTTATACTCTTTATGATTTGCCACAAAATTATGCAAGAACAAAGAAAATCCTTCAACCATAAACGACTGGAACGTCTAATCTAATTTAATCATGACCATTCGTGTGTATAATAAATGATATATAATATATATATATATGTACTCGAATATGTCATCCCATTTACAAGAAAAATAAATTTTATAGTACATACGTTGACGTTTTTTTCTATACAAAGTGCTATTTTGTTACTTATTGTTGCATTTTTTGTGCTATTCCAGTTCAAAGTTGAAAATTTCATGTGTAACGTTTTAGGTTTTTTTACTTTATGCAATATATCAAATTATGACCAGCATTTTTCAAGAAAAACTTAGTTATTCAAAAGTTTTCCTCATGCTTTTAATTTTTTCATGCAAAATTTAATTATTTCATTCGAAATATTTGAATTCATGTTATATTTTTAAATGTTTTCAGTACGTCATACGCATATCAATTAGTTGGTAGTGTCAATGGTATACAATGAACAAATTATAGGGAAATTTCAGAAATACTCATACTCACTGGAAGATTGTAAGACTAAAAAAATTCTTAACAGGAATTTCCTTCCTTCTGCATCCGTCATTAATTTGTCTAAATTTTATGCATTATTCATACAAATCTATGTATATTATGTACTAATATTAGTATTCAGGAAGAAAGACGGCGATTGTTGTGCATGGAATGAAGGTAAAGTTGAGCATTCAAAGTGGAATAATAATATTTCAGTGTTGAAGTTAAGCTTGCTGCTCACAAATTATTTTCAGTTTTCGTGCTGAAGTACAGTATGTGTAATACGCACGTGTTGTTTAATTATGAGATGAAATTTTCGGTTAAAATGATAGTTTTAAAGTCAAAAGTCAAGTGTATGTGTACTCTATGTACCTACAAAAACTATGTACCATAGATGAGACCCGTACACACTACACACAGCGTGATAATGTAACCATTTGGTTTGTCATTGAAATTCATTTAAGCTTGACGTTTTACGTCGCTGACAATGAACACAATTACACAGCAATAAAAATTCTGAGAATATTATGTTAAAGAATTAAGGCTGTTTTTACACTTTGCACACAAATTCATGACGTATAACGCACATAGTACATATATACTATATACGTACAAACTAAAAGCTACACAAATATATTATTTTACATGCAAAATCCAGTATATAAGCACAATGATAAAATGTAAAGATATATTATAGTTAAAGAAGCTGGCTGTGGGCTAACTATATGATAAATTATAATAGGATTCATAAATACGAAATACAAGTCAAGTACAGGATATAATATGTTGTATATATTTAGTATTTACCCACAAAATAGATAGATACATATTCGCAGTTTACAGTGAACGATTACCTCCTTTTATTTTTTTACATACTACACGCTAGGCCTACACCTGTTACATCATAAATACAAGGAAAAAATAGATGAAACAATACAAAATCCATTATCATCATCATTATGTGTTCTGAGAGGTACAAATGTCTTACAAACAATTGAGAAAATAAAGGTGCTATAAAAACTAAAAATACAATGACAAGTGAGCATTTGTATTTTTTATGTCTAATTATTTAGCAAATTTTGGACTCAGTAGGAAAGGGCATGACATTTCATATTATTTTGCAATGTAAAATGTATTTCTCCCCAGTTTCTTTTTTCTGACATAAGACATAATATACATAATACATAATACATAATATTATGCACACATTAACGTCTTTTGTAGGTACCCACGATTTTACTTCACACTAACAACGATTTTCCGCATTTTAAATATAATGATACAACATGCAATGCATAAGGCATTACAATATGTAATCAGTACAAAATGCACCATTTCATTTCCAGTAATAATTGCACTTACAATAATTAAAGACTTGAATTTTTTTTGTATTCTTTATTCTGTTTCGTAATTAAATAATATTATACCTTATTTATAACCACAATACATGAACATTTTTGTTTTTCTGTGTATAAATACTTCGTTTTCTTAACGCACATGACAATATAAGTTGTTGCAAACATATAAGTTTAAGGTTTAATTTAATGCAAACGTTTAAAAAAAGTGGCAAAATAGGTACAAAAGTAAGCATTTTATGTCATTTTCATCACTATAAGAAATAAAGGGAAAAAATTATTATTTGAAAAAAAGTTGAATACATTTGACACACCACAAACGCTTGAGACGCATTCATGTTCATCAGCACAATTTAGAGCCTGGGTTTTTGTATTACATGGCTGGTGTTGGGATACTCTACAGCCTTTCATTTTTTTGTGTTCCCCTGTTGCACCGTCTTCAAATTCAATTTCTGCGACAACAAACTTTGTCAACTTAGTTTGGAGACAAAGACAAACATTGAGTCCTTTCTTCTTTGGATGCTCTGAACACTGGAAAAGGTTCCCAGGCCAACCGTCACAAACAGCTTGACGCCACTGTGCTGAACGTCCTAAAAATATTAATAATTACTACCAAATTAGTGAAATAAAACTTGCGGAAAGTAACAGCTAAGGTTGAAGTTAAATCACTGTTAATTTTAAATGTATGTATGTCATGTTGTATGTTATTGTACCCTTTCGGTCGATACGAAAAAATTTGTCGAACAACTTGGCCCCACCAGAGTGATCCATTTTGTCAGCCAAATCCCAGGCTTTCTTATAGTCTGTAGCATCATACATGGTCCTATTACAACGTCTGTAGTAGACATTCAAATGGTCGGATGGTATGTCATCATCCACAAATGCTAATAAATCTTCAGGTGAAGCCCGTTCTTTTACTTCCTGTAGCATTTTTACACGTCCTTCCACACAACCGGGAGCAAATATCAGGAGGGGTATTAATATGGTTCTTGTTGCATATAGAACGAAGGGATTTTCCAAACTCATTTCTATTTAAATTTTTCCAAAACATTTCATTCAATTTCAGTTTTGATTTGGTTCCATCCACAGGCCTGAGAACTATTGTCATTTTTCCTTTTACATGTTTTACATGTCCTCATGTTCCACAAGTTGTTATCGTAACGTTTCCTTTTCCGTTCGTTAGCGGTTTTGTATTTTTGGGACTTTCCTTTTTGCCGACAGAGCTTTTTGGGCACAAAGGTTTTGCCTTTTCCCCATATCGGCGATATTATTAAATCCACGATCTTCCGTCTACATCAGACCTCAGACACAACAGACAACAGAGATATATTTTCAATATGCGTATACGCAAATGCTAATTCTCTACTTCTAATAATAAGTACTCGTCATTCGTCAAAGGTTGAAAGTTGGAAGCCACAGTATTAGTATAAGCATTGTGCATTCAGTATTCAGTATGTAGTTTAGATGAAGGGATAGTAATGAGCTCCAAGCTCCATTTAATAATTAATAATGAATCACGAAAATGGAGGGCAAGATGATATTTTATCTGTTGAAAATTGAGCATTTGTTATTGCAGTTTGCAGTGTATTTGAATTTTGAATTTGGATGGGTAAGTATTCATGTATAATTTGTTAGTACAATTAATGATTAGATTTATTGAAAGCAGACGTCAAAGATCCGGTTTTTTTCCTTAATTTATGTGCATAAATCAAGCCTGTATGATAATCCTTTCTTAGTCCTATACCTTTTTTTATGAGAGCTAATACATACCGTGTCGCGTATAGAGTATAGAGTAAAGACGTGTGTATTGTGTATTGTGCGTTGTACATATTGTGCTGAATGTATAGAATGTAGAATTCATGCTGTAGATAAAGCAAGATCATACTAAATACAAAATGGTCTAAACATGATATTGTTACATTATGATAAGAAATAAGAATAACAGACTGTACATTATTTTCCTGCTTAATCTAAAGATTTATTAGGATACATTTTGCTCTCGGTAAAAATTTATTAATTACAAAGTACTCTGAGCTTATTAGTTATTAGTTATTAGCTCTCTTAAAGTCTTACTTCTTACTAGGGCAGATGTCGTACGCCGCACATCGTACTTGGTATCAAATATCACTGAACCGAGTGAGCATATAGTGTATATTATCCAAAAGATAATGCTAAAGGATACAATGTACAGTATTATTAGTTCCTAAATTGTTTTCACGATCATAGAACTCAGAACACAGAAGAATAATACACGACATGTTGAATATTTACAAGTTCAAGGATCTGAAAAATACGTGGCACAAATAGATAAATCTCTTCAAATTTAGGAATCATCATATTGATTCTTGATGGATAAAATGTATCGAAGTAGCTCATAAAGGCTCCTTTCCTTCCTCTTGAGTCTTGAATCTTGAATAATTATCATGTCTAATGTCTCATGCCTTACACTTATAAATGTATTATTAAATGTGGTAGATAGTAGACAGAAGAGAGACAAAGGTGAAAGGAAAAGAGAAGGGAGAAAATAAAACATAGTGGTCAACATGAGGTTAAAAGTTGTAAGTTGTAAACACGCATGCACCTACATGTACTATGTACCTATTATGGATTATGGACTATGGAGCATATTTTTTGTATATATAATGAAGATGTACAGCTGATTAAAGACGTACGTTTGAACTTTGAACACTTTGAAATTTGAAATGATGTTGTAGATTGTAGATCGTAGATCGTAATTTGTTTACGTGAAGAGTGCAGAGTGCAGATATACACACAAATAATATATGCATCTCAAATCTTCTGTCTCAAGTCTCAAGTTTCGAGTCTCAAGTTATAAGAGACAAGAGACACCAACCGCAATAATGTTCAATGTCCATAATTCACTCTCCTCCTAAATAGTTTAAAATGTGTACTAAAGACTAAAGGTGATTTTACTCGTGACTCATGACCCCATGTTTCCACTCATCTGAACAACAATAAAACGAAACCAGTATCAAGAAAAGAAAAGGCTCATTCTCATTGTCAATAAACGTTTATAATATGTACAGTGGAGAAAATTTTTGTGTGGTTATGTTTTTACCCTTTTAGGAAATTTGAGATTTAAGATTTGAGAGGGCGAGAACAACACGAGAGACGAGATGTCAGACATTACTTTATTATTTTTTGTTATTTTCAATTTTCTATTACGCTAAACGAACCACGAAATGCTGAATGCAGAATATAAACATGGATGGAGACAAAAGGATTTTTCCATATTCTGTACAAAAATGTGATAAAAGATAAAAGTGAAGATCAAGGTCTTTTTCTTTCTCAATTTTTCTCTTTTGATGTTGTAGAATTCATTTTGAACCAAGCAGAATAATAAAATGAACTTTATGCACATGCATACAAAAATATGTACAATGTACATACATCGTGTATTGTATGTTGTATGGAACGTTGAGCATTGAGCATTGAGCATAAAGTATAATCAATTCTGGTAATTGGTAATTATTGGTAATAATATAATATGTAAATCATTTGCCCATTACCCATGCACAATAATTAATAAAATATCGTTCCACTCCACTACGAGCTGCGACGATGAATCAGTGAGTCATTGAGTCATGAGTCAAAAGTCAAAAGGTAAAAGTTATTATTTGAAAGTACGGAAATATGCATATCATAATCAATAATCACAAGTGTAATTGAATCCATTGAATATGTATAATGTCCAAACATATGCATGTGTGACTCTAGATTGTGCAGCTTTTCATATTTAAAATGGAAATGCACATTCGATCTCCAATTTTCAATTTACATGTCCGCTTTCAACTTGAACTCTATTATGTTCTGTGTTCTTTGCATTGTGTACTGTGTATTAAATATTAAACACTTTCTTTCACGTTGATGTTGATGTTGATGTTGATGTTGATGGAAATTGGATGATGGGCGATGAACTTGGATCAAATCATATGTCATACGGATAAAAAGGAAATAAAAATCCTCTTCACTAAGAAACGTTTTTTTCCCTTTTGTGTCGTCTTTATCATTATTGTATTATTGTTGGCTATTGACTGTCCAAATCTGTATAAAGTACAAAGTATGGAGCATGGACTATGGAGTATAAAATGCAGAGTTTAGAATATGGAATATGAGGTTCACTAGAAAGTAAAAACATGAAAAAGAATCATCTTTGGATAACTAGGTCATTTGAAATGAAATTAAGTTCAAGAGGACGAATAGAGGAAATTTTTACATCTTTAGACATGTGTCTTATTTGCCACACTTCTGTGTATTCTTTTTGTTTGTCTCCTTGTAAAATGTTGTATATTTTAGGTACTCCGCGGACTCTGTCTCGTGTCTACATAAACAAAAAAAAGAAAATTGATTCTTTTTGTATTAACAATTAAATTATCAAAATTCTAAAAGGTTTACTTCTCATCTCCATCTCATATGTACTGGCAGATTACAGATATGGGTCATGTCATGTACAAGATGGAAAATAAATCACGAACAGTAAACAGTGACGCTCACTACTCACTAGAAACTAGAAATTACACAGGAACTGATGATTCTTTTACATTTATTTCATCTTCCATGAAATATGAACTGCTGTACAAAGTTTTGGTTTGACTTGGCGCTTGGCTTTCATACTGTCGTACGTTTGTTGTTTGTCAAGCTGGGTGGCAAATTAGGAGTTAGGAGTTTGTTTCTGCTTTCAATTTCTTTTTGAATTTTACAGCCGTGTGTCTTGTGCTTATATGTCTCTGCAAAATAAATAGACTGGGGGGTGTACAATAAAACATTTTCTTGTCACCGTCCTTACTGTCACTACCTGTAAAACGGAAATCAAAGTCAGATAGCTCAACAATCAAGAATATATGAACCAAAGGATGACATGATGAAAGAAAGGGACGGAAACCAAGTAAATGCGACATACATAAATACACTGTTGACTATACTCAATTATTTTTTGCAACTGTGGACTGTGAGTCCTATATACATTAACGGCAGTAGGTACTTACTTACATACGCTCTCTTACTCTCCACTCTCTACATGGATCCAAAAATATTTATTTTGGGTTTAGGATATGCGTGTTAAATAGTAAATATAGGTGACAATTTTTATATCTGCTGCTTTTATCTTTTATATATTTTACATATTCCCCGTTGCCCGTGAATTTCTCCTATCTATTTCTACTGACTTGAATGTTTTCCATTTTTCATTGTCAGATAAAGGCAATGTTGATATTTGTTAAAATGATGACACGACATGACATGACATTCAGCAGTTGGAAATGTGAATTGTGACAATTATTTGACTAGATGCATTTCTACAATCTACCATCTACACAGTACATTTGTAAATGATATGTAACTCAAAAGTAAAAACTCGAGTATTTTCACTATGAAAATCTCTTCTGCCCTTTTCTTGTAGATGGCTGAGCCCATTTTCATTTTCAATTTTCATCTCTTTTGTAGTTTGTAGTTTTTAGATAAATACTTTAGCTTTTTCTAACGCCCATCAGTTGATACAGTTGTGATATTTGATCTGATTTCAGATTTCACATATTAACTTTGCTTATCTGTAATCTGTAGTGACAAGTGACATTGATCATTTATCATTTATCATACTTTCATCTTTCTTTTTCTCTCACTGATGTTTTCTGAGCTCAGTTTTTGAAATTTGGAGTGTGTAGCGTGTACAGTGTACAGTGTACAGTGTACAATGTACAAGGTAAGGTACGAGTAAACTACTTACCTACTCTTGGTCTATGGTTGCTGAAAACTAAAGAGTGGGGAAATTATGGACGAACTTTATGCTTTTTGTCAACTGATTGAAGAGTTGGATTGGGAATTTTCATACATTACATGTACAATATACAATGTGCAGGCGGCTTAAAAAACGTGCGTAATATATACACAATACACACTCCACACGCATTAATTTGCTTGTTATTTGTAAAGAATAATACCATGTACTGTGTAATGAGTAGTAGGTAATATTGACACATTTTTTATGCAATTATTATTATCTTTTTTCAGAACAAAAGTATAAACAATGGAAATATCAATGTATTTTCAGTGTATAAAAGGAGTTGTAGATTGTAAGTAGATACATTGTACATTGTACAAGTATTACGTATTCCCCGTACGATAAACTGTGTGGAGGTAATACATAGGTTCATGTATGTATTATGTATACTTTATACTACTTAAAACGAGATGAGTACAGGAGATTGAGATGTTACATGAAAACATTAGTATGCTTTTAATTATAAATTATAATCAACAATCATCATCATAGTATCTATATTCTGTATTATCTATTATCTCTTATCTATGATCAAATGTTAGTCAGAACTCAGAACAAATCTATTTTTGTGTTTTATAATCTTTTCCATTTAGAATTTACAATGTATCATGTGCATTGTACATGTAAATGCTAAATGCACATGTAGATAGAGTGGAGATTGGAGAGTGCACCAAACACAGGATATTGTTTTTTTACTCTATGTAATGTGTAATGTAATGGGTAATGGTACTGATAAGCCATAAGACGTAAGATCATCCAAGCGAACCTGAAACTGAAATTGAAACACTGACTCTTGACTACTGACTGCTGACTGCATACAAAATACACAATACGCATTCTTTTTAACACGCTTACACCTTGCTCAAACAAACAAACTTTGTTAATTAATAATGTAATGTTGATTGTAGAGTGTGCTGAGAGTTAAGTCAGGGATGATCCTACACCCTAATAAAATCCGTATCCGGCGGCGTCATTTCGTACGTCACGCTCTAGAGAAATAGTCACTACTCTGCCTAAGAGAAATAGCTATTACTCTGGCTAAGAGAAATGGCTATTACTCTGGCTAAGAGAAATGGCTATTACTCTGGCTAAGAGAAATGGCTATTACTTTGGCTAAGAGAAATGGCTATTACTCTGGCTAAGAGAAATGGCTATTACTCTGGTTAAGAGAAATGGCTACTACTATGGCTAAGAGAAATGGCTACTACTATGGCTAAGAGAAATGGCTACTACTCTGGCTAATAGAAATGGGCTATTATGCAAAGAGCGTCAAAGAATTTTCCAGGTTTAGCGATGCCACCTTTTTGGTCTGCAAAAACTAGGACTAACGATTCGGGTTTTGGTGCTAAAAGAATTCTTTTCTGAATATCATGAAAGCTACAGATTCCTGAACGACATCGAATACGGAGATTTTTAGAAGTTATGTTGCCCGTCATGTGACGGGCGTGTTTTACTTGTTCCAACATAATCATTAACCAGAAATACAAACTTGAGACACACAATTACAATCAACATTAGCTCTATTTTCAATTTTCATGTTGCATATATGAGTTGTGCATTGTGAATTGTGAATATTTTAAGTTTTAAAGTGTGTATGCAGTATGCATGTCGTTTGGTATTTGATATTTGTTAATTTTCTACAAGATTTAACGATAAATTCCCATGCAGTTTGTAGATACTCACCTTTTTTCTATTGGATATTTTAAATTTGAATACAGTGTACCTATTGTCTATAATGTATGACCTACCAACTGCATATAGAAATAAGAAATAAGCTGCGTAAATTTTAAGCTTAAATGTACTGTAAAACGCTGAATGCTTAAATTCCAAATTCATTACAAAGATAAAAGAACATTGAATGCTGATTACTGATTATGAATGTTACAAAAGTTCAACGTTGCTCTGCTGCAGACTGCAGATTTCTAACTAGATGATAAATCATGACGATTTTCATTTCTGAATTTAGACATTAAAGATTACCTCTAATAAATAAACCTATTATCTATTATTCAAGTCTTTTGTCTTTAAAATACACACAAGACAGTCGACACAAGACACTAGGCACTAGACAGTTAACAGCCCCCACGTTTGTTACATATAGTTATACTTTATACGTATGTTACCTAAATCTTAAACCAGCCTCATTTACGAATTTCGAATATGAGTAAAACGCAAAAGTATCTAAAATCTAAAGGAGAGTGAATGCTGAATGCGTACACGCATGAGTACCCCAAATAGGCGAAAAAATTGTCATGTGTCTCTCTTTTACCTTTGAACTAGGTATTATATTGTGTACAGTGTACAATGTACAATACATACAGGTATCTCACTACTCACTGCTCCCTTTCGACTTTAGAGTAGAGAGCATCAGACGAAAACAGAAATGGCGAATAAATAAATTGGCGAAACCTTTCCCTTGACATTGACTAGCTCAAGTTAGAGCTTCGAGCTGAGGTGAGTTGTGAATTGTACGTGGCAAGTGAAGGCTCGCCTAATCTCAGTTCAGATTTCAAATTCTCAATCTCAGCTCACCAGTCAGTGATTTGAGACTTAAGCTGCACATTGTTCTAAATTGAAACTTTCAGCATTTTATTCAAACGCAGATGCATACATATCTACATACATACATTCAGACATTCGTGCACTTCCAAGAAAACACAATAGGAACAATAACAATGTTCAAAAAACGAGTTTCCTATTTATTTGTATTTAAATAACACAAAGAATCTCCAAACTTCATAAAGACCTTTTTTATCTGTGCATGTTGCATGTATAATGTACTTTGTGCCTTGATGTGTGTGTGTATTTGTATTTATTCTCTTTGTTACTCTTTACTGTTTGCTCTTTACATGGTCGTTTGAACTGACATTAGATTTTAGATATTGCGAGGTAGGACGCCATGTCATTATCATTATACTGATATTAGGTATTACAAATACTTGTAACTTGTAAAAGGAGTATTTAAGAAGAAAATAACAAATAGCTACATAATATATCCTAACTCTCTCTTTCAATTCCACTACAATCTACAATTATATGCATCTCCTTTGCTATTCAATTTGTTGTTTGTTTGAAATGCGAAACTCACGTGAAAAACGTCTGTTTTCTGTTTGAAATCAAAATCAATTTCGAGCCCTCCGAAGTTTTGCATGCTGCATTCAGTGTCTGCTCATTTCTCATGATATCTCTTTTTCTAATAAAGAGCGGACAAAGATTGAAGAAAATATAGGATACAAATAGGATACAAATAGGAAGAAGGGGGGAAATGACATCAGACTTGAGACTTTGTCAAATCATTGCATGTTCCTATGATGTAATGCGTGTGCTTTTTTTCTTTCTCAATTTTAAGAACATTTTCCATTAGACAGTTTTAATTCTCATTTCTCATGGAATTTATAATTTAAATTCGATTTCAATTGATACATTTTATATTTTATATTATGGATTGAAAATGAAAAATCAAAAGATGGAAAAATTTGTGAACATTTGAGGGCTTACAACTTACAATTTATAGTTAATTATCACTTCTCATCCTACAGGCATTTAATGAGCAGACAAATGACAAATGAGCATCATATTCACAAACGAAAATTAACGAAAGAAACAAAGTAGCATGACAAAAGATAATTAGATAAGACTTATGAGATCATACATAATATGAGCTCCAACATTTAAGTACAATTATTTACACTTTACACACTACACACAGTTTGCCTCTTGCTTTCTGGTTTGGTCTTTTGTCTCTCATGTTGTCGTGAATACTGAATAGCGAATACACACAAGACAATAATTATTATTATGCCAACAATGCTCACAATTAAGTAAGCAATGACCTTTAATACCTACTGAATAACTTATGGGCTGTTAATTCGTGAATGATAAGCAAAGGCCACACACATCACATATTAACACAATGCAGTCTACACTCTACACTCAACATTGTTGACTCACAACCCACAGTGGCAAGAAAATTGTCAAAATGTCTGGGTCACGTCAACCATTATGAATTGTTTTTATACATAATAATTGTTTAATGTTTTATGTACAGCATACAAAGTACAAAGTACATGCAGAAAATACCTTAGTATGATATTTGAGACACTTGTGATGCACATTTTGCATCTTTTCCTGTCATAATATTTACATTTTCAATAATATACCTGGCATGATATTTTAAACAGTGTTTGTTCTTTATTCTGTCTCTTAACTCTTGAGTCTTAAGTAAATATTCTCAATTCTCACATCACATGCACTACAGTGTAAAATATAGTTAAACAAGTGTCGTAGTATGTATTTTATATGGTAGTCGATGTCTGCTGTCTGCTGGTTATATTTTATATTTTATGCCTTATGCCGACGACATAACTTTGTTGTTTGTAAATAGCATAATATAGTAGAGCGTAGAGAGCAACAGGTAGATATCTGCAGATTCTGCGTTGCATAGTACTAATATTATTGAGCACTGAGCACTGAGCACTGAACACTTACTTTGTTTACTTGCATCTCCACACTCCACACTCTGCACATGATAGGATATACTTATCTCTTGATAGTTTAGATACTTACTTGTGCCATTTTTGTGATATTGAATACTGAACATTGTTTATCTTGACTACAAAGATTTGGACAACTTTCTTTGCTCCTGAGAATCCATCTCATTATTTGTAGATCTAAATTGTCCGAAGTATTTCTGTGAACTGTGAATCATCTTTTGTTTTGTAAATTGTAAATTCCGATGGTCATGTTCCTCTTTATAATCTATCGTCATTCAATTACCTATAAAATCTACAATATAATATATATATATGTACAATGCACACATTAACAAAAACATGTTTACTTGATGCTTTTGCATCGGATTCGTTTATTAGCATTTATTAACTTAGGTACTTCAATCTCTCAAAATTTTCAGAAGTATCCTTTCTCGGAAACTTTAAAGTCCAACCGATAGCATGGGATTTATTATGAATTATGAACTACGAACACAAGGACAATTATACTGCTAAATAGTTACTTGTTGGATGAATTCAAGGTCGAACGCAGTATACAGTATACACACAACTAGCATATTGTTTTTATTGATGCACGGCTGATTAATGTTTTTCAATTTTTTGCTTCATATTCTTTATCTACATTTTCTAATGATCTTTTAATTGAGAATTCATTAAAACTGATTGACGCAAAGTGTACAGAGTATACTACGTAATCTTAAATTTTGACTGTAAAAACAAAAACAACAAATATATTAAAAAGTAAAAAACAGTCCTCATTTTATGTTTCGCCATAGCTGTTTGATGTTTGGTGTTTGACATGAAAAGATACCTTACGTGGATCAAGATGATGACTGATGACAATATACAGTGTACCCACACAACTTTTAAGTGTTAATCCTACATGCGGCACATAAACAATAAATAAATATACACACAATAAAATTATCTGTGTAAAGTTGTGAAGGAAAGAAATAAAATTTAAAAAGCAAAAAAATTAACCTAGTTTTCATGTTTAAGTCCTACGTTATCCTTTATATACTGAACCAGTACATTGTACATACATTGTACATACAATATGAACTATATGCATAAGTATTTGATCGAGATTTTTGATTGAATTTAATATTATTATTTTTTTACAACTGTTGTAAATTGTAAATAAAGCATTCAAAAATAAGAACAAAAGGACTTTTGAACCATCAAAAAATTATGTACAAAACAAATTTAATAAAGCTACAAAGTACACACTACAAGCTAAAACAGGAAAATGTCGAGTAAAACTCCTACTTGTGTCTCATGTATAATGTGGCATGATTAAATATTAAATATGTAATATGTAGAAAAATATAAGCTACCCCTATCACTCATCATTTAAAATTCATAATCTTAACAATGTAACTATTAAATAATGATCAGAAAGAACAAAACAAACATTTATCTAAAGTCTAAAGGATATCCATTATCCATACTCCATACTCTATATACTCTATACTCTATATCTATAATCCGTGCATGAATGTATGCAGTATGCATTGTGTACAACTTTGTGCCTTTGATTAAATAGGTTTATTAAGAGAGCGGTAGTAAATTTTAAGTAACCAGTAGTATTTACTTATTACTTATTAACAAGTTGCTATTGGTTAAATAGATACCGCAACATTGTACTGTAGGTTGTAGGTACAATGTACATAATGCTCATTAAAGGAAACAATAAAATGGCAACGGACATAAGATTGTACATTGCACCTACATGTTTTATAATTTATGTCATTGTTTGTTCATTTTCTTTTATGTATGTGTACAATATTTCATAAATTGTTTCGAAAGATACAGAAAACAGTTTTAGTTTAGTTTCTACTTAAATGGAAAGAGATGGGCTGAGAAAGAACAAGAGAGAGAGAGAGAGAGAGAGAGAGAGAGAGGACTAATAAATGTACAAAGTATTAAGTATTAAGACGAGTTATACTGTCACATGTATCATCTAAAAGTATGTAGAAAGAGCACATTGTACATTCTACATCATGTGACAGTTCCACAGTCCTCATTCATTGTTATCATATCAGTCGTCATTTTTAATAATACTTTTTCATCAAAAAAAGGAAAGGTTGAGAGTTTAGAGTTGAGAAAAACATATGCAACCTGTATCATTTTTTTCTCATACATTATATTTACATTGCACATTGTACAACATGCATCTTAAGTATTAAGTACACACTTCACTTTTTGACGTTTTGAGAACTACAAATGAAAACTAAAACTGAAACGGTGACCTGGTAATATTTTAGATTTAAGATTGGAGTTTTGAGACTTGAGATTTGAGATTTGAGGGAAACCTTCTTGTTGCCTCAATTCTCAATTCGCCAGTTACTAAATGACAAATGACATACCTAGGTAATACCTAGATTCTAGATCCACATACCTGCATGCTGTCATAAAATGTACAATGTACACTTTGTACTTTGTATCACTAATAAAAATTGTAATATCTGGTCAAAGAGTCCATGGGTAGATTTTTCAAAGATATGAGTGCAAAATGCACAAGATGTATCATCATAAAATAGTCGTAACTGTTAAGTACACATACTACGTCCAAGTACGTAGTACGTGTAGTATCATACCTCTAATTAGGACTCTGACTGAGATTGTCTTGAGTCTAGAATCTTAATAAATTTTTTCTGAACTGTAACTGTCAAATGTCTCTTGTTCTCACCGTTAATGATTATTAGTGTCAGTAGTCAGTCTCTAAAATCTTATCGACACGATGAATGTGAAAAATTTAAGAAAAATCCCTTGAAACGAAAGTATAAACAAAGAAAAATTATTGTATCCATTTTTTCTAAAATGCAGTGTGTAAAGTGTAGTAGTGTGTAGCTTCAGTCAGAAAATTCATACATCAGCTTCTTGTGATGTTTAATACTTTTGATACTTTATACAAATGAATAAACTAATTTTTTAATGTTTGTCAATCTGATCCCAATTTTTCATGCATGGTGTTCGTTTCTACTTTTTTAATGCATGCAAAAAAAAATTATACATATATATATATATAAATCTCAGCATAGGAAACAAATTGTTCCTGAGTTGTTTCAATAGCACAAGACACAAGACAAAATATCACATAAATCAAAATTCAAAATAGCATTACAATTTACACTGTAGACGTTTTTAAATGAATGCATGATGAATAGTACAATCAGTTTTATCTTAAAGTGAACAAGAATTGGGGAAGAAGAAGGTAACTGTACGAGTGGATACATGAAAAATAAAAATTATTATCTTTAAAGAGACTTTATATCATTATGAGCACCTTCCTCTCTCTCTCTATCTGTCTCATGCCTTTACAGAGAATTCTATATAGTTTTATTAGTAGGTATGCGCGCTATCCATTATCCATCCATCAGCATAATAATGTACATTATGTATCTATGATCTGTGTGATTATCAAGCCAGCTTTGTTTTTAATGCATGCTGCAGTGTACCTCACGACCACAAAACGTCTCCTGTAATCTGTGGTATATTATAAGAAAAAAACAAGGGTTTTGGCTTTTGTGGATTTTGACAACATCACACATCACACTTGATCATTATTATTGTACATTTTACATTGTACATTATATTATGTAGATACTAGATACACTTACTTTTGCGTGTATAGTGTGTAATACGTAATTGTGTACATGTTTTTTTGTTTTTTGTTTTTTGGCATTGCATTGAGAATTGAGAATTGAGATGGAGAATATCTCATAAATGTAAGCATTTCCCTAGTACATTTAACTTTGTTACTTATTTAGGCGAATACTGTGATACTTTGTGATAAATACTTCGTGATAAATACTTGTGTTTGTGAATTGTGAACGTATGAGAGTGTGTACTTGTACTTGTGCACCTCTACATAATACACATGCTGAAACTTAACTTTCCCCCGAGACGATACGCTGAATAGATATCTCACAGTATACTATTTGCTGGCTCAGTTAACCTGGTTTGTACTCAAGTATATAAAGCCATGTTGTCTTGAACTGAGTGTCAAACATTGTAAAGCTCTCGACCACAAAACAATCTTTTTCTTACTCCTTTTTGTCTTTACACAATTAATCAGTAGTTTACTTGAAAACCCCAACTTTTGTTTTCTTTCAACCCTACAATAATATAAATCAGCCACTGTGACGTAAGTTTTGAGTTTCGTGCCCTGTCTATAGTCTATATTACATATATACATTATATTACACACTACATCTCTGTACATTATTTACCTTTGAAATTGGAAAAGTTCGCTTTAAACTGTGTGTGTATATAATATATCAATCAAAATTCAAGATCAATAATAACTGTTCTGTTCTGATACTGAAAATCAATATTAAACAACAAAGGATTCCGAATTTTCATTACGTGCTCTCATCACCTGTTTGGACTTTATACACAAATTAATTCTTATTTTTTACAGTGTTTATTTTTCAAGAATTCAGATCAGATCAGAACAGATCAATGTGTGTGTGTGTGTGTGTAGTTGCGTTGTATTTAGTGGAATATTTTACATTTTGAGCTAAAAAAAGTTGTTATTTTTTTTGATACCTACAGAATGAAGGCAGTTGCTTGTTTAGTGGTGGCTATGGTCGCTTTGACGTTTTCTCAGGATGCTCCAAAAGACAAAGACAGTAATTCATCTGAACGCCCTGGTGTTTTCCAAAGATTAATACCAGCTGATGTTTTAAGAGATTTCCCTGGAACTTGTTTTGCATCAACCCGTTGTGCTACATTCGAGCCTGGTGCCAGGTTATCATTTATAATATTCATACAGGCACCAAAAATTAGGGAGACATGGAATAACAACTTATTGTTTAATCGTATAATTATAATTTTTTTTTTAATTAATTTTTTTTAAACTATTTTTTTTTCAGTTGGGACTTGAAACCTTTCTGTGGTAGATCGACTTGTGTAGCTCAACAAGGTCGTCTATGGGAACTCGTGGAAGACTGTGGTCCTCTCCCCAAGGCCAACCCAAAATGTAAATTGAGTGACAAAACAAATAAGACTGCTGACTTCCCACAATGTTGTCCCATCTTTGACTGTGAACCAGGTAACATACCATGACACAATGAAGATAATGGATAGTGTACAAATGGATTAACAAACCAATTCCAATTATACATTATACACGCCGTTAAAAAAAATTAGTAGATCTCTTTGTACTTTGGATTTTGCATCCGTGTACTTGTTATGTGTAACATGTAATGTATCTATTTAATTGTTCTATAGGTGTTGTTTTGGAATATCCTGACCTACCACCAAGACCGGAAGGTGGTTCTACTGGTATAAATATCTTATGAAAAAAATTATACACATACTACAATTAACACTTCATGTTTACGCTCATGAAGGCTCGTTTAACGTCATGTTTAACTAATCCATGTACGCATATGTATTGAATCTACAATCTTCATACATGTACTAACTCATTCTTCTATGCTATTCAACTATACATACATGCATACATTCATCATGTTTCATTTCTTTAATTTTTCTTATTGATTTAGGTTCGGGTTCTTCCTCAGTAAATTCCGGTAGCGGCGGCGGTGTCAACAGCAGCAAACCTTAAATACTATGAAGATTATCCTCTCTTTTTTATTGTAACTAACGACCTTTATTTGTTTTTTAAAGTAAGATTATCCAAATATCATTATTCATTCTATATTCTATATGATCCTACCGTCAAAGTTTATATGTATGAATATAGACCAAGAAAATCATCACAACGTAACATGTATGTCTAATGTATCGGTACATATCATGGTTATACTGCACTACTAATTTATTATTCATGGTAGTACAGTGATAATGACGTTGATGATGATGCGTTGTTAATAATAATAATTATATGTACATGATGATTATTTTATATCAACTCAATTCAAATGGTTAACCAGAAAACAGTCTGTGATCTCCTATATGACTATTAAAAAAATACAAAAAATGATATAATATACAAGTACATTTCAACCGTGTATGTAGTATGTACTGTCTGCATTCTTCATTTGTAATTCATAATTCATAATCCACCTATTTGATATTTCATAATATGCAAATTAATTTTTTAATGTACATTGCACAGAGCATGAAATATAGAGTGTACTGTTAAAATAAGACTGACTACTGATCCGCAAAATTTCTGGTTAATTTTCTTTGTGTGTAAAATTCTTTCATTTTTTTCACTTTATTTCCTTCATGTGGATAAATTCTTGCTTCTTGATTCTATAGGACTTTTAATTAGAATCCACCTACACTGAAATTTACTGAATACGGAATGGAAGACAAAAAATACACTTTCGCTTGTGTAGAAACTTTGCAAAGGAAACGGAACAATTCACTTTATCAAGTGTACTGTGTGATGTATTCATATTATATATTCTTTCATCGTTCTATAGTATTCGTTATATTAAAAGTGAATTACATTCAAAGCCTTACTAATATATATATATATATATATATATGTACTTGTTACACATCCACGCCTCTGCTACACCTTAACAGTTACTGAGATATCTATGTGCACTGCTGAAAGAATTCAAAGACATCATGTCTATTAGTCTCCATTCTATATGCATTTAAATTGACTTTTTTCCTATTTTGTGACATCCCTTTAATTTGATACATTACTTTTTAAATGCCAATATGGTAATTCTTCTTCTCTGAAAAACTAGTCGGTACAACTTTCTGATAATATTATAAAACAAAATATGCACGTTGATAATAATATGTGTATCAGCATTCAGCATCAAGTAATGAGACAATGAACACACGAATACTATACAGAGAGCTGCACTTGTAAATGCAAATATGTACTTTCTCCATATTGATGATATTATATCCACAATCCACACACTTATTGTGAAGACTGAAGATAAGACTTTTTCCTTTGTAGATACAACTGTGCATAAATACGCACGGAATACGGAATTTCTAATTTAGAAAGTATATAATATAATATTCTATTATGGTAATATTATGCATACTCGTGATTCGTGATAATACCATTGTTATTGTTGTAACTATTTGAAGTACTTACATTCTTAATTGATAATTCATTATTTTTTTAAGAAAAAAACTATCTCTTAAATACTTCTTGTATGTATATTATGCTTTTCAATTTTGCCCTATTCCTACTTCCTATGAGTCATCAACAACCAATACCATGCAAAATACAGAAGGTGTCATGTAACTTGTACATTGTACATGGAAAAGTACACACTTTTCATGTATATACATGTTACATGTATGTTGCATTGGATTATATATAAATCGCATGAACCGTTGCAGATGATATAAATGCATCATTCAAATTATTTATCGATTTATATTAGATGCTTACAGATTAAGTTTTACTGGTTTTAAAAGTTTTACTGGTCGGAAAAGAATACATCTCCTTGTAATTTGTAATACCTGTCTCCTCTTATATCGATTGCATCATATTACATTTGTATATCAGAAATACTAAAAAAAATTGAAAGTGTACTTGTACTTCTTATCTTGTAAACAATAGTTGTTGCGTAATGGGTGAATGGTAATAGTTATTGATTGAGCATGATATTGATATCATGTGAGGCCAACTGTGACAAGCCAAAACCAAACTTGACTTTTATGAAAGTCATTATTACATCTACAATTTGCTATAATATGCAGATACATATTGTCACTTTCTCTCTGTTTTTCTCTTCTAATGATTCAACAAGACGCAAAAAACCAAAAGTGCATGTAACCACATCATGACACTTTAAAATATGCACGTATATGCATATCGATTATCGATACAGAACAGGAAGAATTTCTGATGTCAATCAAGTTAAATATTAATTATTATTTATACAGATTATTGAAAATTTTTATACATTAGTGTACCAGTCAGCGTCAAATACATATATATATATAAATGTACATATAAAATATAAATATTTTATATAACGCGGCACAACCTCACATTAAAATTATCAATAAAATTCAATACTCGTGTTTTTCATGTATATATATGTAAATAATGTAGCTTGGATACTTATAAATATATTGATTATACTGAAATACTTATTGGTCATTATAATAAAATAGTTATAGTATTGGTAAAATAATAATAATGTTTAATATCCTATCCATCATTATTATTATTATCATCATCATTATGTAAACATACAAGTATCTTAGATTTTTCCAAATGCGAAATAATATTACTAGTAGTAGTAGTAGTAGTAGTAGAGAATCATTTTTTAAAAATTACTTGTAAAAATATTAGACATATATATCAGAAAATAGTAATATAGGACTAGTATAGAACAATTTATCAAAAGTAGTGCATGCAGACACACTTATTGAGAGTGGATGAAGTGAAATTTGACTCTGAAAAAAATGACATATGTTCACCAAAAGTTTTTCGTTGCAATTCTTGCCTAAAGCATTTTTTATGATCTATGTATGACATGTACAATCATTTTGGGTCCCAAAATTTTCTTACAAAATCTATAACATTTTTTTATAGAAAATCATTCAAATGAATGAATTATGTACATTTTAGAGAAAAAATTAGCGTTTTAAAATTAAATAATGATATTTAACACGCTTGTTTAAACATGGGAGGTTAAAATGCATCATATTATTTTTAGTCACCTATGATTAGACGTTATGTTACTAAAATAAAGATTGTGGCTATCATTTTTAAATTTCATCGTATAATTCTCAGCTATATCCACCCTCTCAATCTTCCTTTAGCTTTAGATTACTTAGTTTAAGATATCTTTATCATTATTCACTTTATCATACACATTGATAATCAATAATCAGTGCATAATGTACATTATGCAATTTCAATTAACTATACACCATAATTACATTTCTAAACGGTTTTACAAATATGTATAATATAGGTAGATATACATATTTTAATATAATCCTTCATATAATTTTTATGTAGATCAATTGAGACGCATTCTTCTCTCCTTAACATAAGTAAACAAGAGTATAATTTAATTACTGTATTATATACATCATTAAATGTCTCTCGAGAGTAAACTTTGGTAAATTGTGATAATTTATATATAGGGGGCTGATTGTTATTTTAAAATATCGAATTTTAAAACTGAGATAAAAATAAGATATCTTCAAATGTTCTGAAAAAAGTGTTCATGAAACAGTGTATGTAGATGTAATCAATCTATACAATCTACAAAATTTTAAATAGCATCATTAAAATATAGTTTAGTGCAATGCATAAAATTAGTAGTAGTATTTCATGCACTCTCTCTCAAAGAAATGGTATAGGGTAACGCGGCGACGATTAATA
Organism: Sminthurinus aureus; assembly: GCA_034698265.1. NCBI lineage: Eukaryota > Metazoa > Arthropoda > Collembola > Symphypleona > Katiannidae > Sminthurinus > Sminthurinus aureus. The sequence goes on from JAQGBH010001780.1 coordinate 25,935, forward strand.
TAGGGACAACCAAATTAAAAAAACACACTACAGAACGAGACATAAACTTATCTATAAAATGTTACATCATAATATAATATACTATGTCTATATAATATAAGATATAAGACATGATTAAAAAGTAAAATAATACGATTATGTAATACAATACGAATCCAAGTGGATTTTATGTGTTTGATGCATATGTCCTAAAATGTATGTGTTATAAATTAGGTAAAAAGAGAATGTCAATAAACCTATCATAGTGGATTTATCTTAGCAAAGCTCGGATTTCTTCGTTTTCGGCTGCTTCTTCATAACTTGTTCCATCAGGAGTTTTGCCTTCTCTCGAGGCACCCTTTTAACAAACCAAAAAAAAAATATGTTGTATAATTGCCTGTAGCATATATATGGTGTATAATATATAATATATATATAGTAGATACTTTATTGTTGTAAAATATCTGTTTTGCTTTACTTTTTATTAAAGTATTCATTTTTTAGGTAACAGACATGAGATATGTGTACACATATATACTTACATTTTTTAAGAGTGCTTTTACAACTTCGGCATGACCTTCCCAGATCGCTATTGATATAAAATACAAAAAATGTCTTAATGAGCATCTTATTAATTTTTATTAGTGTATAGAAACTTTGCCATGTTTATACATACATATATTGTAGTTACCTTATATATATAAAGGTTTAATATACTAAAATAAATTATACAATACCAGAAAACAGATATATTATTTATTATTATATAAAAGTAATACAAACCTGCAAGTAATGCTGAAATTCCATGCTTATCGCAAGCCTATGAAATAATTTTAAAAAAATTAAATTACAGTGAATTTATCAAAGGAATCCCTAGACCAGTTATATTTAATATTCAAGTTTTTATTTATACTTATGTACTAGCTCCAAACGTATCCATTTCTTAATTCTTGATACTTACATTTACATTTGCTCCTTTTGAGACTAGGTATTCTACTACTTCACGTTGCCCATAACTATTTATAAAGTTTTAGAGTAAACAAAATACTAATTAAAAGTACTATATGTACATAATTCGTTGTAAGTACAAAACATTTGATTCATGCATAAAGCATGAAAAATGTATACATATGCAATATTGTGATATCAACAATGTCAAAATTTTGACAGTAATATAATGATTATAGAAATGTAATCAACTTACTCCGAGGCATATAGTAGAGGAGGTCGTCCATCAATAACATCATTTACATCAATTCCCTACATAATACATAGAATAGGAAATATTATAGGCATTAAAATATTATGCATCTATCATGTACGTATGTATTATTCAAAGGCATTAAATTTTACAAAAAAATACATTAATTAATATTGAAAACAAAATAAAATAATGAAAAATGAAAAATGTACAAATATTGTGCATACCCGTTTTTCTATAATATCTCGAACGGTATCCAAATCTCCATTTTTTATTGACCAAATTAATTCACTCATATTTATTGTATAGTTAACGTCTTAAAAAATATGTACTAGCGATGATTAATTTAAAAATAAAGGTATAAAAATATAAATAAACACTCAACTTTAAAAGACTTTTAGAAATTCTGTGGCTAAAAAATATAGCTAGACTTTTGACAGAAGATATCACTTATTATGTAAGTATAATAATATGAAGTAATAAGCATATAGCCAAACACAGGCTATAGATTCTCATATCAAAATATACCTACACATCAATGCACTACATCACGCATATACATGTAGCCTTAGACCTTAGATAAGCTTCGATATTCTATATTTGGTAAAGAATGTTGTGCAATCTCAAAAATAAAACTTTAATGATTACCAATATTATTTAGCTACTTTTGCCATGAAAAAACTATTGTTCATCTTTTTTATGTATATATACTTTTTCTCTCTGAAATTCTACATAAGTATATATATAATGTATAATATTTTAACTAGCTAGCAACCCATACTTTTAGATGCAAACAGTTTTATCTTTTATGTGCATAATAATAATATTATACGATATTCATGTGTATTTATGCACATATTTAATGTAGTTTATTGATTGTAGAGATACTATGAGATTTCCTAATTTTAAGTATCTCGATTTCCCATTCTCCGAGATAATAGAAATGCAAATACCAAATACATATGTACATTATGCATTTTTAAATGTTCACGTAATAATTATTAATTATTAATCATAATTCAGGTGAAGCACATAAACTTCTAAGCAACTGCGATATTCTAATAGTAGTTTTTCAGTGCTTTCAATTTTTATTACCATCATTGTTCATTTTTCATTTCGTTTTTTTTGTAAGTTTATGTACTGAATATAATAATAACATATTATTATAAACCTCTCATTTTACATGTGCATATAATATATTATCATATTTTTTATCAATTATCATGATCATGACTCTACCAGTAAAAGATGACTCTTTAATTCTTTGCGACTTATTAATGTATTTATATACATATATATATGTTTGTACATACATAGTATATTATATTAATTATGATTTCGCAATAAATTCTTGACAAACATATATATATATGACTTGAAGACAATCATAATAGTAAATAAGGTTTTATAGAGGTTCTGTTGTTGTCTATTTCATGTTTTAAGTACTATTATTTGGTTTTAGGACATTATGTATATACCTAAAATATACATAAAATAAATAATTGAACATTTGGATAACTACAAATTTACACAAATTCGACACCAATACCTAGTTGAAGTCCTCGTACTAATTTATCAGAATTAGAAAATCTAAATGGCCAACAATAATTTATTTCTATTCTTGCTACTTGACCAAGACGAATAGCTAATCCCATTCCGTAGGCAGCTTTATAATCCGAAATTAGATTACCAAAACTTTGTCGTACATTGTCAACTGAAATAAAAGAAAATACATGATATTGATAAATAAGCTATAAATATAAGCCACGGGATTCAAAAAATTTGAATTATATTATTATATTACAGTATTATGGTACATAACACATAACAATGACAATAAAAACAAGTACAACAACAACAAGATTAATTATTAATTATTATATAAATAAATTATAAACATTATTGTGACGACATACCATCAAAAGACTGCTCCACAATATTTCCAGCATTGAAAAATAAATGAGTTCTACAATAGTCACCAAATGAACCTTTTCCAAAGGCAAAAGGTAATGGTCCAAAGAGATGAATTCCAGAGGACCAATAAGTCTAGAAAATAAAAAGTATAGTATTTTATATATACCAATTTCATATATAACATATTGGTTACATATTATGTTTCTTC
>JAQGBH010001781.1:0-29234 GCA_034698265.1 Sminthurinus aureus
CGAGGCCTCGTATTTTGTTGTAAATAGGAAACCTCGAACGTAACGAGGGCAACAAAATCGAAGCCATGATCTCTAATTAAACCATATCTTGTCGATTGTCCACAAGATTTTTTTTGTTTTTTAATTGTACTGTTTTGAATTTTGAATTGATTTGTTTCATTTTGTACTTAATTACATTGGAGTCTGGATTCTGGATTAAAACTACATAGAAAGCTTTTTTTGCCGACTATAAGTTCAAATTCCTGGCTCCTAGTACATGGAATTTCATAATGAATCATTTTCTCAGACGCCCTGTATATTTTATGTACTGCGTTAATTTTGTCCATTCTAAAAACTAAAAATAGAGAGCTGCGTTCGCCTTTAGTCTTACGAAATCGGTGCAATATAAAATATAATAAGTGTGTGGTGTATGATATAAAAGGTGAGAAAATTTTAACCACACACTAGAAACCAGAAACAAGTTCAATGCATATCTTACTATCATACTATATAGTAAGTATATACTATGGATTTAAGAAAATGGTATAGTATATATGTAGTATATACTATATACATGTAAATTGGTAGTTACTAGTTACATATTGTGAAATGCAGCAGTTGATATTAGTCTGTATTTTTTCACTTTTTCAAATAGACCAAGCAAACACAAAATGCAAATGGAGTTGAGAATTGAGAATTGAAAAGAAAAAGAAATGATTCATGCTGTTTTCTTCTTCATTTGTCTCTTGTCTTTCATCTTTCACTACTGCAGATATACAGATAAATGAGAACTGGGAAAAAGAGAAAATCTCTGTAGAATGTAGAATGCAGTGCTGAGAATTGCAACAATAACAATGTCACAGACGAAAAAGAAGGGGGAAAAGTTACTTGACCACTTTTTCTTGATTATATCCGACTCTAAACTCCAAACTCCAAACTCTAACTGTATAAGCTGTAAATTGTAAATGTTATGTAACTGCTTTTAATGATTTCCCTTTATGAGACCTTTTCTTTTGTCCTTCTCCCTCTTTTTCTTTTCAACTTTTCAGCTATGCACTCTTTCTCAATCTCAATTCTCACATTTGTGCATGTATAAATAATTAATAAGATGCAAGGCATTACCTGTGGCCTGTAGTATTGAGCATTGAGTATGAAGGAATGCACTTTTCTTTTTCTTTCTCGTCTCCCATCTACTTGCAATTCCCTGTGTCTAGTGTCTACACTCTCTGTGAGTAGACATTACGTACAATGTCTATTTGCTCTGCCTCTCCCTTCCCTTTGTGTTTATATTGAGCATTGTGCATACATAATACAAAATGCATTCATTCAGTAAACCATTGAGATTTCACATGTTTGCTTCAGTATGTCCAGCTCATTCATACTTTCATACGTATGTGTTATTCAGTGTTCAGTATTCATATTCAAATGTTTTAATCCCAATACAGAACAAGAAAGAATATCATGAAAAAAAAACTAGATATAAAATTGTATGACATACAATGTATAATGTCTGCGGAATATTTTTAAATGCTCTGATATGGTTCTTGGTATCAAAATCTCCGTCTTTTTCTTTGATATTATGGTTTTAAGTTTTAAGTCGTCGTCAACTACTTTGGAGTTTGGAGTTTGGAATGAGAGTAAATCCTAAATACAAAATACAGATAAATAGCCATTTCACAGTATTTTAATACCTTCTTTATTCTTTATGATGTGGTCAATTCTTTTATTTCTTTTATAGGATATAGGAAAAAACATGAACCAGGTGGCTGGCTGGCTAAATGTGGCCACTGTTGAGCATTGAGTATTGAGTATTGAGTGTAGAATGTAGAATGTAGCCGCGTGTATATGAGAATGAAGTATAATGTATTATGGAATATGAAAAACGGGAATATCGCACATAGTACGTCTTACGGGATCATTTTTTCAAAGATTGCTCATATTTTTAACAAAGTTTTTTTATGCTAAGAATACAAATCAAAATGCGGATGAACGATGAAAGATGAATGAAGCTTATTGATCATTGATCACTGATCAATATATTATCAATTATCAATTGTACATGTTCTCCGCCCTTTGTGTGGTCTCTGGTCTCTGGTGTGTGGTAGTATTATTATTATTTCATTAATAACTGCGGTTTTTCAAAGAAAGTGTTTTTGTTATTTGTTATTAGTGTTATTATCCAAGATCTAAGGAGAATTGTAAAAAATAAAATCTATACAAAAATTTATTGAGAGTATAAATGACGATTCCGGATTCCCAATTCCCAACGCAATGATCTCCATAAAGAAAAGAAAATGATGTGCTTTGATTGGATGTGATTTGATCAAATTGAATGTGACTAAAGCCTGTCAGTTTAAAAAGCAAATACAAAAGAGTATGATTCAACATGAAACCCTCAATTTTATTCCGAATAAAAAGTATCGTAAATCGTAAGGCCAATGGTGAAGGATACGGAAACAGCTGTGGTACAAACTCTCATTAGAGTTATGAGTTGTAAGTTGTAAGACGGCACTGCACACCTGCAACAATTTATTATACAACATACAACATACAAGTATACCGAGTACTAAGCACTAACGATAAATATACAAAATACAAAATACACATCCTTTGCTTTCTCGAATCTTGTTGTTGTTGTGTAAACAGTTCCGGAGCACTTGGGCATGGAGCATGGAGCATGGAATATTAAATATAAAATTTCAAAGGGTTACACACAAAAACACAGTACATGACATTTACCCTTTTATCCAAGATTCAAGATACAAAACAAGGTTATGGGAAGAAAAGCAAATCCCTCCTACTCTACTATAATATGTGTGTATTATGAGGCTTATTTCTCTCCATATTCTTTATCCTCATTCTTATCATTATTCCCTAAATATCACACACAAAATACTTTATATTTACTATTTATGTATGAACCAACCCGTCACTTGGACGGGATTGGATTGGATTTTGGATGGGATCGTTCCTCAATGAAACGGACAAGGAACCAAAACCGAAAGCGACAAGACAATGAACAATGTAAAACACACATAAAAAGTATGTATATTCAACACACACAGACACGCATACAGCGTAAATGTAACTTCACTCTTAAAGGAAGGAGAAAAGTATGCAACCCTTTTTCATTTTTTGAGACATATTAAATACAACTAAATGTATGTAATAGAAAATAGAAATAACACACACGGCCTTCTTTTACTTCTTACGCAATACGTAATTGGTGAAGGACGACTTTTTTCAAGTTTCCAGCAAGGGCAGTTCAAAAACCAAATACCGAATACCTCATGCACATCTGTGGCCAAATGCCAAATGTGGGAAACCTCAAACCTCAAGCATCAAGCATCAAAACCAGTCTAAATTCTAAATTGAGGATGTCCGTATGGCATTTAATCTTGAATCTTGAATCTTGATGCAACAAGTCTAACAAGAATAATTCTCAAGTCTACAGTCTACAGTCCAGACAAAGAGAAAGCTGATACTCGATACTCGCTGATATGATATGATATTAAAAGGAGTGATTGAACATTGAGCACATTTACACATGTTTTTAATTTAATTTCAATTGTCCAATTTATTCAACTATTTCAACTTGTAAATGGTTCTACAATTTTTTGTTTTTTTACAAAATAAAGATTGGTAGAAAAAACTGGAAAGAGCTAATTATTAAAACCTTTTCATATGTGAAAGTAAAAAGTAAAAATAGTTATACAAAAGTGGAAAAAGTAGTTGTGAATTTAGGTGGTGGAAGTACAATCTCGCTCTCTTCCCTTTTTCCTGTCATACTAATTTTAAGGTCAAAATTCGTATTGCACTGGATTTTACAATAATAATTATTCCTTTTTCCCACTTCTACAAGGAAAATTGCAGTGGATAGAAATAGTCCAAAGAGGAAGAGGTAAAAGGAAATCATGACATTTTGCATTTTAAATGCTTTTGGATTTTTATCAGTGCCCATGGCGAGTTCATTTAGTTTTAAGTAAAGTCCTTCATTATCCATTCCATTTTGTTTTTGCTTTTGGTTTTGACTATTGGACATCCATCCTTGACCAATTTTACGATAAAAGGACATGACCTCCTCTTTCCATCGATTGATCAGCCCTTGTACAGCGAATGAGCTGGCAATATATCCAAACGCCTCTGTATACTGACTATCCTTCCGCAGTCCAAAACCCAACCAATTATTTACTAGGGAATGTTGTGACATGAACAACGGATCTAGACCGGTGGTCAAACTGAGGTTTTTTGCAATAGCGGATTTTAATATATCGTCCCAGCCCACACACGCCGTACGAGGTGACTTAAATGCTTCGATCACACAGGGGATTGTGGGAGACTCGGTTTGAAATTTGGCATTCAGTTTCTTGAGCATGGGTGACTCCCCTTTGCGGAAGAGGGAGCGACCAATATTACTAAAGATGTTAAAGTGCACCCTGTAGTCGGGGTTTTGGGCATTGGCCAACTCTTCAAAATTTGTTGGGATGTGACCAGGTTCCGGGAAGGACAAATAGGAGACCAAGTTTGATTCATAGCCAATGCCAATGATGATGATGAATCCCATCCAAATGAGCGAGAGAGAGTTTAGGCCGTGGGGAACTCGAACATATTGTCGAACACTGAGGACAAATGGTATGAAAATGGAGTCGACGAGGATTTCGTACCAAACTCGATCAACTTGTTGATGCTGATGCGGATGATGATGGGGATTTGGATTTGGATTAAACCAGAATGAAATGAAGTAGGCAGGAATCATGAGGAGGAACATGCAAATAATAAGGAACCACACGAAGGGAGTATAAGGGTAGGAGATTGCAGCAAGGGATACTTCTTTCTTCGGGTGTGATGTGACATACACCAGATTTGTCACAGAGAAGGAAGTTGTAAAGTCAATCACGTGAAATCTTTCCACATTATATGCGTTGACAATAGTAATGTCCGCTGTGCCATCCTTCACATCTTTGAGCATTCCGATCCACGTTCCGTTCTTCAGCTTGACCCCCGGGGACTTTTTGGGAGGAGCGTCCAAACTGTAGGTAAAATTGTACTTTAGTGAGGCGGAATGGATGACTGCCCAGTTTGTACCACTGAAAATCTTTTTCCCTTTTTCAATCCGCACGTCTAATAATTCAACATTCAGCATTCAGCAATTATTATAAAATATTTTATTCAGTAAGATACAGTTAATAATAATAATAATTATCATAATTACCACAATACGGAGGCATTTTTGACCCAGAAACTCGAATATGTCGTCCTCTTAAATTAACCCGCTTAATCCTGTAGTCGATATTTGGTAATTGCTCAGAAATTTCCATACCTCCCTGTCCTTTATAAACAGTTGGAACTGTGAAATACAAGCCCGTGTCAATACTCAGCCCACTCCTATATTTGAACTCGTGTATACTTGGAGACTCCTTGAAAAAGGATAGAAGAACAGATTCTCTACCTACAAATATTAATTCACCTCTCCTTGTCGCGCCAGATAATTGTTCAAAATAATAATTCTCACCATCTTTACTAATCCTAGTTTTATCTAGCCAAAATATACTAGTAATTTTATGAGTTGACCAGTGAGTCACACTTGAAAAGGAAAGGTTTCTCTCCTTTTCCGCTCTCCTTTTGGAAATTTTTATAAACTTTAATAGCTGGAAAATATCACTGTATTTAATCATGGGGAATTGAAAGGTTTCTTGTGTAGTGTGTAGAAAAGTTTGGGAAAAATCCTCATTTCCTGATATTACTTGAATATAACCATTCTGTGGATTACTGTCAAATTCAGATCCAAATCCAAATCCAATTAATTTAAAAAGTTTATTCTTGAATGACGAATCTAAATTAAATGAGATACTTCCAGGCTGCAGTTTTTGTGAATAACTTGAAGCAAAAGTCACTTGATACACGAGGTTAATTAACACTAGTAGTTGAATGTAGACACAAAACGTTTCACGAATCCTTGTTCTTGTTTTTGTCCTTAGATTCTGACGGTTCATTTTGGAGTTTGAGCAAAGTTTGAGCCCGGTATCCAGTTTTAGAATTCAGCACCACTGTTTGATTAATAGAGTCATTTGAAAATGATTAACAAAGGTAAAATGAGAGCAAAATTTTCATATCGATCGTTGTTTCGTCATTTACAGTTTCGTTGAACGTAAATGATAAAACGAGACTGTATTTGTGCATGCTTCACTTTGTTCTGTTCACAAATGTAATTGACTAAACGTTAAACGTCGTAATATTTATTCTTTGCTCTGTACAATGTACAATCATCGTTGAAGCTTCGGCCCTATTAATTGAGAATTGATTTCTGTGTATCCAGGGCCATGCACTGATAATTCAATTACTTGTATTTCTATTTCAACGTAAATGCTAATAATAAAGTACGGCAGTTATCGATACACTGTTTAATTATCTGTGGTTAAACAACGTATAAAATTCAGGGTCTAAATTGAAATTTTGAGCAAATCCAAAATCCAAAATTCACACAAGAGGGTAAATTTTCAGTAACATAGCAGAGATGCACAAAACTTTGTAATGAAAAGAGAAAGTAGAATAAGAGCGTTAAAAGTTGAAAAAAGTAACTATGCACGTATCAAGTATAACGAGAGAAAAAACCTGTCATTCTGGTAAAATTCCACGACCGAATTTCAATGTGTGCATAGTGTGGACAGTGGGCAGGAAAATTATTACCGATGACAGGAAAAGCAATCGGAAGAGCTCAATAATAATCAATATTTGAGACAGTTGCTCGGCACGGCTATTCTTCCTGTTCCGGTTGTATTCAAGAATCAAGAACGACTGTATCAAATATCACTTGTAAATAAATGCTAAATTTCTAAAAGTAAAAAATGTCTGAGGTGGAAAAAAAGTATCATGTTTCTGGATCAAGTCAAGACTTCAAGTGTGGGGAAAGATGTATACGGTATAGCTTTCCCTGTTTATTGTTTTTCCTTTTCCAAACGCCTTTAGCTCTCCTGTCTTTAATATTTAATGAGCTTTATTTTGTCTTTTCGTCACTGTCAACTGGCATGGCTCCCTACTTATAATATAATATGGAAATTACCGCTAGCTACAAGTGACTTATTTTCTCTCTACATTACAGCTAAAAGGTGGGAAAAATTGGCATTCGTCAAAAGTTAATCATTGCTTCTGAATATAAAATGAGTTTATGAATAATTTACTTAAAACTCCAGGGACTAAAAATAATAATAATTATAGAATAATAATAATAATTATAAAATGAATTCCGTTACAATCATTGATTTATCATCAGATGAGGTTAATAATTATAGAGAATAAGTGTGTCACATTCTCCAATTTTTGCAATTCAAGTTTCCTGTTACTCAATTTACGAGACTATAAAATATAATTTACAATGTACACACAGCACACAGCACTGAGCATGTCACATGTTGCGGAAGAAAGTTCCTAAGTTCCTACAAATGTGTAAAATTTTAACTAGATTTTCTTCAAAAATGACACTGTTCCTTATCCATTATCCAGTGTCTAAAGGTCAGAAAAAGGTGTGTCAACGCCCGTAAAAAATAGTCATCCAAATTTGAAGATTGAAAAGTTAAATAATGTTAAATTCTTGAAAACAAATCGAATACCTCCAGCGCAATCCAACTTGGAAATTTGGTGAGAAACTCCTGTGCTTTGGACTTTAAACATTGTTTTACTGTTCATAGAAAGTGCGTAAGTAAACTTGTTTCTTGAGCCTTGAGTTTAACATATCAATATTCAGTATTTAATATTCAATATGAATGGGGAATTGGGAATACAAATGCTCAGGAAATGGGTAGAACAGAGAAGGAAAACACTCCATTACCAATTAATGAATTAATTATTCGTCTATTGCAAACATCAATCTAGAGTCCAGAGTCTGGAATTTAGATAAACCGCTAACCACACACCTGGAAAACAGGTAGTATCAATTCAATTATATATGTATGTGGCACAACTCCAACTCCAACTCGTGCTAGATAATCTACATGCAAATAATAGAAACAATTGATTGAAATTCCACATTCCAAATACCACCGGAGTTGCCATAGTTTGGAGTTTAAGCTTGATGGAGTTTTACCCATTGGCACGTTTCTGAGTGACACTAGTGACAGTTTAGACCGAGAACTTCCTCCTTTCCACTCTGTACTTTGTACACTTGAGGAAGGAGGAATGAGCAACGCTTGTATTTTGTACATCAAAGAGTTGCAGTTTCCAATGTACTTTGGACTTAACCTCTTCCATGTTTAATCTAAAATCCGTCACCGTTTGTTTAAGACAGCTGGATAAAAAAATTCCGCCTTTTCATTTTCAGCTTAGTTTGTTTTATTTAGGTTCAATAAAATTGTTATACATTCTTGTAAAAGTACTTGAAGATGGACGACAATACGCAAAGGCAACGACAACTACCACATGCGACGCATTTGTATCTTGAGTTTCGAGTCTCGAGATTCCAGATTAGTTATATTATATATTTCTGAGATCCATAACCTCGTTTACTCATGACTAATAGGAGAGATACGAGAAGCAAATGTTATTTCTGCTGTTCTCAATTTGATTCGTTTAAGATAAGATATGAATATTGAGTATTGAGTATTGAGTATATAAAATGCCCTCAGATTAACATAATATATGGATCTATTCAGGTTGTAGAATCTAGAATCTAGAATATAAAATATATAATCTATAGATATAAATATTTCCTAGGCCGCATGTGCTCCTCGATTCTCGATTCTGGATTCATCACATTAGTACACATGAGACATGGATTTCCCTTGTTTACCCAAGTCAGGCTGCCAGTGCCAGTGATGCAGGTCAGCTTTACAATTACCTCGGGAGATAGATAAATGGGTTTTATCCTCGAATTATTAAGGTAGGCCAAGAAACAGAGAGAGAGTGAAAGAGAGAGAGAGAGGGAAGATAAAATGATTGAAAGATGTTGTCAGAATTATGTAAATACTAGATACTAGATACGTTTGTGCGTTTATATCATCAGTCCACATGTCCACTTTATTCTTTATTCATGCATGTAATCTTTATCTACCTATGATTTCAATTTTCAATAATCATAATAATTGTAGCTGATAGCTATACAAAAGCTATAAGCGATGGACAATGGACGATGAGGCTTTCTTATACATATTTCCCTCATTAATATTCCAAAAACGTAGGGAGTAGGGAACGAAGGAAGAGGATGAGAGAGGAAAAGCTGGAGAATATTCATATCCATATGCTGGAATTTTCCTACCATACGATAAGTGATACAGGATCCTGGAGACTCTAGACTCGAGACTGGATACTGAGCTCGCTATTATAAATGATAACATTGCACATTGAACAGAAACAACAAAGAAGTAGACAGATATATTACGTAATGCTGAGGAAATGGAAGGTTTGTTGGTCTAGAAACCACACGGAAAGAAGAAAGAAGTGGATAAAAAGGAACACATGGATTCAAATGAATTGGATGGGTAAAACATCTTGAGTCTTAAGTAAAAAATCCCTTCTTTTCTCCTTCTTTCATCCATTTCTTTCCAATTATTGTGTAATCATTAATGAACGGGTTGGACGGTGGACGGTGGAGTTTGGACGTACACAATCCCAAATCCCAAGTGGAGGCAAAGTATGTTAGTTTTGTTTCCAATGCATATTGAGCCTTGAGTCTTGATTCGTGAGTTTTTGAGTTCTGCATCTGGAGACTCAGGACTCTACACTCTAGACTTGGTGTGTATTACACAATGCACATACTTACCTCCGTCTGACGGTGCCGGTGTGAAGGAAGGTGTGTGTTCTAGTGTTCTAGTTCCTGTTCCATTTCCAGTTGTTCTAGTTGCTGGACGGATGAACGGATGAACGGGTGGACAGACGAAAACGAAAATGAGAGGAGAGGAACCGGACGCTGGCCGGGTAAAAAAGTTACTGGTACTGGTAAATGGTAACTGGTAGTACCGAATGTGGAATGGTAGTTCAAATTTTGTCCCAGGAAGGCCATTTTCCCCGTCTGTTTCTGCTTGTGCTTCTGCCGCCTCCCGTCTGCTCATTCATCCCTTCATTCCTTCAGTCAGTCAGTCATTCATTCACAAGTTCCAATGTTGAACATTTGAACATTTGAACTCACACATTGACTCACACTCTCTCAATTTTTCACTTATTCGGGATGTTAGCACTCGGTGTCTGTTTGTTGTTGCTTGTTGTTTTAATGTTGATTTCCATCTTGACTTTTACCTGAATTTATCCTTTATATATTAAGTCCATATGCTCAATTCTCAATGCCCTGTGCTCTGTGTTCAACAAGTGCTTCCAACTTCCACTCCACACCATCTAAAATAGAAATAGAAACAGAACCAGCAGCAGCATTTCGTTCTCTCTCTCTCTCTGTCTCTGTCTGTCTTCCGGAAGAAGAAGGAGAGGAAAGAGGAAATTCACCCAAACCGTATGGTAAGCAGAGTGAGGGCAATCTACGCGTTCCCATATACAATGTAAAATGTACAGAGTACAGGATACAGATATAAAACCATACGCACAGACTTAGAACATGTTTAGAAAGAGGAACAGTCCGCAGATGCAACTCGGAAATAGTAAATATAGTTATGCAACGTGCAACGGGTAACGGGTGAGGAAAAATTCCATTCTACGTGTACTCGTGTATAATATATATTTATAGACGAATGCAGATGCTTAACACGTTCTGTCTTATTCTTTCTTCTCTTCCTTCCAATTTATATTGCACAACACATAGTACACAAAGGATCAGCACTAAAATAGAAAGAGGAATGGAAGGGAAGGGGTGGAGACTTTGGATTTTGGATTTTGGAGTTACGATAGAGAAGCATTGAAAATTTGACTCTGGAACTTCCGGAAATTGTAATAGGTATGTAATATGTCCTTTCGGATTCTATGTTGTTCTACTGTTTCAGCTAATACTTAATTTTTAACATGTCAGTTTACAGTCATCAATTGTCAGTAAATATTACGATAAATCTGCAATCTACGTGTTTTGAATAGTAAGGATGATTTTGGCTATTCTTATTTCTTGCTCATTGCTGTGGCTGCTGGTCAATTCCAATTTCAAGTTTCAAACATGTCATAGAGAACAGATTGAATGGGTTGTCCTTTCGGAAGGAAGGAAGAAGAAAAGTCGTCTTTGTAGTTTGTGCATTCTTCGACGGACACAATAAAATACGCAATACTCAATACTCAATAGACATGCGTAAAATAGGGAATACGCACAACTACAAACTACACAAGGTCGTATAATCTAATATGTTTACTATACACGTCCAACGTCCAATAATACAATTCACAAAATATGCGTAGTGTTTGTATGTATGAGAAAAGGAGGTGAATTCACTCAAAAACAACGTGTACACAGGAAAAAGGTTGAAAGTCCATGTTTTCCTTCTCCTTCTGCTACTAATACTTTTCTCGTCTTTTCTTGCTCTTGTTCTCTTTCTATTTTCTATACCTTTTTACTTTTTGTTCAAGGAATTGGATCCAGGTGGATAGCGCGATTCGCGCAATATTGCGTCAATTCTGAATTCTGGAATTCTTCTACAACCATCCATCCATCCATCCATCCTCAGTTCTCGACCATCACCTTTTGGGAAATTTTCCTTACTTTTCCAGCTTGATGTACATGTGCGTATAAAGCGTAATATATAGCCGATTTTACCTGGCTACTTACTACTTACTTACTTACTGACGATGTGTATGGAGTATTGAGTATTGAGGGTACTTTAATAACTATAAATATTACACACGTAACTCTCATCATGTACGATTCTAGAGTCTTGATTGTGGGTCTAAAAAAGGTCTTATTCTCTGGACTCTGAACTCTGGACATCTGACGACAGACGTACAATATATGTGTATTTCACATTGCACATTGAACCGACAGCAGATACATAAACATCCACAATATTTATTTTTTATTTATATTATGTTATATTGGTCGACTTAAACATTATTTTGAGTTTTGAGTTGAAAAGCCAAGTCTAACTATGTGAATATGTACTCCTCTAGTATCTAGTACGGAGTAAACTAACCAACTCTTACACCTTTCCTCAAAACTCCAAACTCGAAACCTTTTCTGATTTCCGCCTTCCTTTTTCTCCACTTCTACACATTTCGTGGTAAAAAAGTATAAAGGTATTTGTACTAAACAGTCAGCTAGCGAGCGAGACTTACCACCTTGCTCAACGCTCAACGATCAACACCGCCAATTCCAACGTGTACTTGCAGTAATTTCAGGATTCAGGATCAACTAGTACAGATAAATAGTGCCAAGTAGACAACTAGACAGACACAACTTCTTATTAATTTGGAACGACCACAGCAGCAACAGCAGTTTTTTATGGAGAGAAAAGAGAAGCTGAAAAATATAATAAAGAGTAAAGGATGCTCCAGTCTTCCAGTGTTCCAGCTTTTCCAGAGCACAAGACGGAAAGTTCATCTGCTCTTGCTCAAAACTCAAAACTCCAAACAACACATAAAATATAACATGACGCAACAAGTCCATAATCTTCATGTATTTTGTATTACGTACGAAGTTTGGTATGTGGTATGTTGTCGCGGCGGCTGATGTGAGGAAGTCAATTGACATGAGGAGGGTTTATCCTTTATCCTTTAAACTTTATACCATAAGAGGTTAATTTCCTAAATAATTCTACCTTTGAAAATAGAAAGTAGACGTTTGAAACAGAAAAAGACCTCCTGTACAAAAATACATACGGTTTTATGCTGTGTTTTACAATGTGACCATTTACCTCATTTCATGGGTCTCAATTCTCAATTCTCCATTCAAGAGAAGACAATTGACGAGACTCGAGACTCGAGAGTCTAGAGTATAATAAGAGCATTAAGGATTTTTAATAGAAAAAGAGAAAAGAAGAAAGGGAAAATAACAAGAGTCTTCTTTATTCTGTCTTCTGAATGCGGTATGCGGTATTGGGTAATAAAAATAATAAAGGGGATTTTTTTCCACCCCTTACTTTTATCATTATTGTAACTATATCCTCATTTTTGACAGATTATTAGCAGATTCTCATGTCGACTAATTTCATTCATCATGCCTCATTTTCTGGTAATAAGCAAGACAAAATTTCAGTTGAAAACTTGAAACGGGAAACTTGAGACTTCTTCATCCTTCATCCTTCAAATTGACGTGGTACATAATACATGATACATGATATTTGAATGGCACACATCACACATCACACATTAGACACGTCTTATAGATAGTTTCTAGTTTCTACTTTCAAGTGTTTCTAAGGATCACTTTATTTTAATAGCCAGAAAATTTGTAATTTTTTTCAATGTTCAATTTCTCCACCAAAATCCCAAAATCCCAACCACTCAACGCTCAACGCTCAACGCTCAACTCCTTTTACTCTACCTTTTAACACTAAATTATTTTATGAGCCATCACAAAGTCGGCAAGTTTCCTCGTTTCCAGGCTTCCTAAAGTTTTCGGCAAACGCTGTTAAAAGAACATGAAAAACATGAAAGATCAAAGTTCTCCTCTGCCGATTTCAGCTACCATATTTCAAATCTGCAAATTACGCCCTAATTTCGGTTGTCGGTTCTACAGACTACAGAACTCGTACATAATATATGATTGACACAAAATATGGTACCTTTTTACACAAACCAGAAACAAGTTCCTGCATCATGCTTCTAGCTTCTAGCTTCTAGTTTCTAGTTTCTAGTTCCTGTATAATAATAAATAATAATGTACAATGTACAGTCTTTCTCCCACGATGACTTTGCAATTCTTTTTCATCTTTTTACTCTTCATTTCCATGACTTTTAACTGTTGAATTTTGAATACACGTTGCCCTTTTATTTTCTAAATTCTAAACTAAGTAGTGTATATTGGTATATTGTGTATTGTAGTAATAATATTGTACACATAAAAAATCTGCTTGTCAGCCTTGCACAATTTTTCTTCGTCTTGTTATGTTATGCTATGTTGTGTTTTGTGTTATTTAAGCCGGTGGAGGAGAACAAATCTAGATTCCAGAGCAAAAACGTACCAGTCCAGTTCCGAGTTCCAGGAAGAAAGAAAGGAAGAAAGTAGAAAATGACGTAATTGTAATTGTTAAAATTGTACAAAGGTCCTTCATGTGTACTAGAATACTAATGGGGCAAATACAAATATCTGTTTTATACAACACACAGCTGTGGTCGGTGGCCTTTTCTTAACTTTACATAAGCCAATAACAACAACAATCTACACTCTGTACTCTGTGCTCTGTACTAGACTTTAGATTTCAGACATGTAATGTAGAATGTAGAATGTAGATAAAAACGTATCGTTCAACATCTTTTTCATTTTTACCAAGTATTGTTTATTGTTCCTTCCGTTTTTCACAGTATCCGCATATTTGCCCAACATTGGCCATATCACACACACGCATAGAAAATAGAAAACTTTCTACATTCTACATTCTATACTCTATGAACAATACAACACAATACAGTCTACAGTACAAAACAATCCAACATAATGCGTAATCTGAAGAAAAGATGGACAAACAAAAAGGAAAACAAGAAAATAAAGAAAAAAGACTATTCACTTTTCTTTATTCACCCATGAACCATCAATAGAATGGATACTGAATCTTGAGCATTGAGCATTGAGCATTCCAGCTGGAAAAAACTATCCTTGTGTTTTCCTAGTGCATGCATAAAATATGTAGGAATAGTGTGATTCATTCATTTGTACAGGATTTAAAGGTTTGTACATACATTTATGTACATTTACTTGCATTACGTGTATTATATGACATTATGCAGTTGGTCATTACACACATTACATAGAATCATTCGAGAAATGTCCAAGATTTTACTGTTGCTTGGGACTGAGAACTTGAAAATACTACAAACTTCAGTGTATTTACATATTTCGACTCTAGGCTCAATGTGAAGGAGCACTAGAAACTAGAAACTAGAAATAATGATAATAGTAATGCTAATCATGCTGTGCTATGTACTCTGTACTCTGTGCATGGTAAATGGTAAATGCAAAGTCTCGGAATTTCTTTTACGGTCAAGTCTGAATGAAAATGAATGGAGAACTTGAGAACAGTCTGAGTGAACGAATGAGTGAATGAATGAATGAGTAAGCGTTGGGTTTGCAATGAACAACTAATATGTAGATATGCATATTGTACATATTATGCATGTGTATTTTTGAAGGGAGAGTGAAAAAAGTTGAATGGGCCAACGCCAAGTTTACGAGAAGGGCAAAGGAAAAGAAAAGAAAACGCAATACACAACCGACGTTCTGTACTCAACGTTCAACCCTCGACACTCGACACAGGCTAATGAGGTTTATGTGTGAAAACAAGTTTTCATACGTTTTTATTCCAAACTTCAAACTTCAAACTCCAAGGTCCAAAGCAATTCAAGCCAGTCCAGTCACATGATCAATTGCCCAGTGGATACACATCAAAAAAACAGTAAAAAACAGAAAAAGCAGTAAAAAATGTTATCTAAATGTTGTGCACATGTTCTGTAATTTTCAATAGACAGATCTTTTACTTACTTTTTAGCTGAAAAAATCCGGATATCTGTTAAACTGTCTTTATCTTTATCTTAATTCTCACTGCATTGTGTATGGTGCATGGTACAGAGTAGTAAAGATTAGTTTATGACTGTAATACGTTTTCCTTTGGGTTTAATTTCCAGTTTGGGTGACAATTGACAATCGACAATCGACAATCTAAATTCCCCAGCACCAAACTCTAAAATATAATCCAATCCATTCCAATCCAAGCCAGGGAATTTTCCAATGCTCAATGCTCCATGCTCTACATTTTCAACACATAAAATAAGTATGTATGAAAGTACACCGACCTTTTTGACTTTACCTACTTCACTCCTATGCACAAGGATTTTATATGTACATTGTGTATTGTGTACATCCAAAAGGTAACATAACAGTGACAATGGCGATGAAGTTCAAGTGTACAATAATTTACAAATTCTGTGTACATTTTGCTCGTTTAATGGGAGTTCCTCAGAACTGAGAACGAGAAGAAGGAAATGAAAAAGAGCAGAGGAAATGTTACACGTGCTCTCATAAATCCCTACAACGATGCAAGATCAATAAAACCCTCTGAAACATGGAAAATCAACAGATAAATACCGTCAGCCAGCACACTTTTACTTTTTCCCTTCTTTACTTTTTTTTATTTTTATTACCATCTTCTGTTATGTTTTTCTATTATTCAATGAACACTTTACACTTTACGTATTTACTTACATACATTCACTAAACCTAATGTATTTGAAAAAACTTACTGACTCTAGACTTTAGACTTTAGAGAACTATTTTCATTTTATTACAAGCATAATATAGAAAATATATTCAGTTTTGACTTTATTTTCTAGTTTTATGCCAAATTTCTTTGAAACTTGAAAAGACTTTGGATTAGGAATTTGGAATTTGGAACTTCTATTTCATCATTTTAACATCATCTTAATCAGCCCAAGATGAGGGCCAGATGACTGGATTTTGGACACATGTGTGGATATTTTCTAGGTTTTAAATAGAATGAGAGATGATAGATGAAAAAAATAATGCTGAGACTCCATACTCCAGATTCTAAATTCTAAATTCTATATTCTAGTTACATAAGATGCAGTTGTATGACGTAAACGTGTAAGAATGACATAATATGATAATATGACGGGCTTTTTTATTGTTACACACCATAAAAACCTTTGTCTGAGCAGTAGTCAGTAGTGAGTAGTCAGTAGGCATTACAAAGTATGCACATGGTCCATGAAGAAAAAGAGAAAGAGCTGTGCGTAAAAAGGAAGGTGTTTGTTCCTCTCTCTCTGATGTTGTGTGTTCTGTTGGTTTTGGTCTACTAGCCTTCCTTGGTTACTCTCTTTCTCGACTCTCGTCTAACCATCTGTTCCATGCTCCAGCAGTAGCAAAACTACGTAGCATGTAGAATTTACGTAGCTATCCATGAGAAAAATAAGAAAGAAAGGAAGAAGAAGAAGAAGGAGAAGAAGAGGCAAAAAGGAAAAAAGGAGCAAAATATGTGATCCGTCTGTCCGATTATTGTTGTTGAAAATAGCAGCAGCTGACAGTTCTTGTCTTTTTCGTTGTTCCATCCATGTATGTCCATGTGTACGAAGTGTACGAATGTGGATAGATGGATAGACGGATGATTGTTAAAGTATTACATATACGTATATGATATTTCCATTTCCATCTTGTAACGTCTTTAGGGCGCGGACAATGTCTCTCATTCTCGTTCTTATTCTCCTTCTCCTTCTCTTTATAACTTTTGGTCAGTCAACAGATGAAGGTAACATAATTGTATGACATATTGTACACCATACAAACTACAACATACCAAATATACGTAACACATTACATGTTGCGTAGCATAATATAGCGTAGTAAAGAATATCATAGTAGAAATTATATAGACATTTTATAACCATTATTACATCTGTATTCTGTATTATATTTTGTACAAAGTAGAAGCAACCATTGCTACATATTACATATTATTATTATATAGTCAAATGCTTGTTATTACCAGCTTACGTTTTTGTATCATGTACGTTGTACACTATATGAACTACTGTATTGTGGATTATGGGTAAAAACTATGGTGGTGGCAATTTCTTGTCTCTTGTCCATTCAATCCAAAAGCCAAATCCAGCATCAAGCATAAGAAGAAAAAGAACAAGGCAACAAAGCAGAGCAACAGTCAACAACAAACTCAAAATATATCAATCAAACGTACAAATGTTGTGATTGTTTCGTACCAGCTACCATCACATTCTGTATTCTACATTCTACAGTTGTGATCAATCACACATCCATCTGCTACTGTTGACTGTAAACTGCATACTTTTGTTACAGAATGTTCGAGAATCTAGAACAAGTTAACAATCTGTCATGAGTCATGAATATGATTTCTAATTCATGAAAAAACGAGAATCTTTCTCTAATTAACTAATCTAAGATGTTCTATTGCTCAATTTTCCTAAAGAATTTGTTTTAATAAAGAAAAAGAAAGAAAATTTAGAAAAAACTACTAATCGAACGTGGACTGTTGAACATTGAGCCTCTGCTGCCATTTGTTTTTTTTGCACACGTGTAATTATTTATTGTTGTTGTTTTTATTCTTTTCTGACTTGCCCAATTTTCAATTTCCAATTTGCTGTTCATTTTTATTTTTTATGCAGACGTTTGCGGAAGAGACTCAGCTTAATTTCATCACAATACAAATTAACTTTTTATATCTGGTCGCGTATTGAAAACTGTAAAAGTAGCAAAAAAAGTATGCAAAATTTTGTTGGGTTTCACAATCTAAATGTAAAGTCTGCAATTTAAAAATTTCAACCTTGTTTACTTTTCTGGTGTTGCAAATTACCATTGTAAATTGTGGTAATGAGTACAGTTTTTACGGCAAATGTGTATTTTTTCATGTTTTTTTTTTTCAAATCAGCAATTTCTTCATTACAATATAAAACACTGATCTAAAATACGCAATCTACAGTAAATAGTAAATACTGAATGTCAAGTTTGAACATAATATAGAATGCAAATCTGGTACATATTTGGGACATTTAAGCTGCATTGAAATCATTCCTTTATCTCTCAAGTGATAATTGTGATAACATTTCAAGTGATCAGAGGCAGAATCAGAGGTATGTATTACATAAGCGATAAGCGTAGTCTGGAACCACGCAATGCACAACACACAATACATATAGATGAAGAATTTTTTTATAGACATTACTATCAGGTAATATTGTGTGGTTTTAATTTTTAATATAAATTGCTTTGAAATGTACAGTGGCTTTTGTCTTTTATCAATAAATACATGTGTTAGTCAATCAATTATAATTTTTCACACTAGACACTAGACAAAAACAATTACATTAACAGGTTGTAGATATGATGAATAAGCTAAATAAATTCAATTGAGATTGAGTCATTGCAAATGGGCCGAATGAGAACTGTACTTTGTATTTTTACACCCAGACATCCAGGAAGTATTCATCATGGTACTTATCGACTGATGTTTAATTGATTGCAGATTTTTATTAAATAGACAAAACTAGATTTCGTCTCTTCCGCTTGCATCTGCATTTTTACGAAATAGATTCATATCAATGAAAAATGAAAACAAATCACTATGCATTGAAAGAAGGGGGAGCTGGAAGTATAAATAGCCGTAGAATTCCTGTAAAAGTCATCAGTCACTCGACATCACATCTAACACTACAAACTACAACAAAAACCACATCAAACATCAATAATAAAACTGAGAAATCAATAACCAATACCTTCTCCACAATCCAACAAGTAAATTACACACAAATCAACATTTCTATTCAATCCACGTTCAATTTAAAATCTAAGTATTCAAAATGAAAGTCAGTGTCAGTCTCGTGTTTCCCTTTGTCGTCCTCTTGGTCCTTGTTTGCGTCTCCGCTGATCGAGCAAATGTTGAGCAGGTCAAAGGAGCTCCAAGAACTTTAGGTAACTTTTGACCAGTGTATAATAATTAATAATATTATTATTGTGGTTATAATTATGGATGACGGTTCAATATCTATATGTTAAAAATTAAATTGAGAATTTGTTTGACTTAGGACGAATGCAACGTATGCCTAAAGAAGCTGGAAAGGCAGAGGAATTCTCCAAACTTTTAAAAGCTATGAAAACTGTTGGTAAGAACAAGGGACATTAAGCAAATCATATTTAATAGTTTTGAATAATGACGATTTGTAAAAATTATTATAATTTTCTCTGTTTTCTGTAGATTCAAGAATGACCTGTGAGGAATGCAAGACGCATTGTGCGACGTACTGTACTACCTGTGCTCCTGAAAATTGCCTACAGATGTGCACAGACGCAAATGTTTGTCCGTAACTTCTAAATATAGAGCTTAAAACAGATATGCCGTACAAACTTTACATCCAAATTTAATAACGTATAATGTGCGGAATTTATTTTGTGTTGTTCTCGGTGTAAAAACATGTAATAAATAAGTTTGAAAGCATCTGAAACAATGAAACTATCAATTATGCAAACATTCATTCAACCGCATCGCTCATCATTCATCATTCTTTTTAATTTACATATGTTTTGGCTACGGTTTTCATATTAGTTTGTCTAATTGGTAAAAATGTCTATGACACATAAGCTTACGGCTGACGATTAAACTGAACAGCTTACATAACTTTGAAAGTGTGCTACACATGTGACATGTACACCGACGGCTAAAACTAATACATAGAAATTGAACATTAATTCATATCCTTTATCCCAGATCCTAGCATAAATGAGCAAAAGTAAATCGTCAGTCCCTGTTCATAAACAATCAAATTTGTTAAGGCATTTCTCTTCCCGCCATTTCGGAAGGAGTTTCCACCGTCAAAACCACAATTACAATCATAATTAAACCAACTCCTTGTCTTTGATTTCCAATGCCGAAGGAAGTAAAGGTGAAGCTAAGCAAAGAGAGGGATTGGTTTTGATAGCCATTTCAAAGTGCAGGCTGTACATTGAACATGTTGAATGTTGAGATTGTAGATTGTAGGCAATTGTTGGCATTTGGCATTTGATATTTCATGACACGGTTTTTAGCTTTCTAGTTTCTATTTTTCCCTTCCAAAATTTGACCGTTAAAATTCCGTGTTCCATGTTCCATGTGTGAATGGGAAAATGAAAAAGTAGGGCAAGAGGTAAGAAGAGGAGCAATTATCAATATAAGATAAAAACAAAGGATGTTTCAAGTCAGATTGTTTGATTACAAGACAAGGGGCATTCGAAATTCTGTATTCTACTTCTACGTTCTGCATATGCTTTGATTTCCCGTGGTTCTACTTACAGCATCAAAACCAACACCAACACCAACAAAACAACGATTGACGATTACTGGAGTATAAACAACAAGTAGACCAGAGAGCAACCAACTGCACACTTGTGCACTTCTCCAGACTCCAGACCTAAGGTATGTTTATGAATGACCTAGTATCTAATATACTGTGGGAATGTATGTAGTGTGTACCAACAAAAAAACCAACGATGGACACTTGTTCCTCTGATGCCTAAACTATTTATGGTTATTCATCATTAAGTATTGTTATTTATGCTTTGTACTAGCTGTAGCATAATGATATATTATACATTACATAATGCATATATACTTTTCACCCTACAACCGGTGACCGGCGTATACTATAATTCCACTTGGACTTGCAGGTGTATAATGTGCATGGGAAATAGCAAGGGCTTTGGATTTTGGATTTATAAGATGGGAGCCTTGAGCCTTGAGCATTGAGTCTTCATTTGACATGGCAAAGAGGAGTAATAAGAAACAGAGGGAGAACCCTCACGGGAAGCAAGTCACCTGTTCCTCTCTCATTTATTCATACATTCATACTTCATACTCCTACTCGTTCCTACCCTTTGACAGCTCAGTTCCATTCTGATTTTGATCCTATCGTATTTATTTACAAATAAATCTCATATTTTCATTATTATTATTGTACCTTGTGCCTTGTATAATATTTTACATGGGACACCACAGGAGACATGCATAAGCAATTTCTGTACGTGATACTTCATATTTCATATGGATCCTCCAAGCTCAAAACTCAATACATAGTTTCAAGGGGTTGGTGACAAACAGCTGAGATCCTTTGTACAACTACAACTACAATCTACAACTACCTTTCAAGATTGCTTATGACTTTATCCTTTGACGACTAATTGCAGACTTTTATATTATTAGTTGTATTATTACATTTGACGGAGACTGGAGGAAGAATAATTGTAAACAGTAGACAGTAGTTGATGGTAGATTCAAATAAACTTTTACCATTTGTCCATAATAATAATAATAACATCTATAATACATGATATATGATGCTGGTTGAATTTGTTATTTGTTGTGGATTGTGTAATAATATATTCATGAAGCATGAACCACAATCCATTGAAGACACGCACTGCGGATTGGGTAACATATTGGCAGGCTGGAGACGGAGACCAAGAGGAGAGAAGAAAAAGACGGGAATCACGTCGGCTAAAAGAGTTGTGAGACTAAAGATAGAGTTGATATTCCATTGAACATTGAACATGGGAGCATAAAACATGAGACATGAGACATTAGTGTATATGTAGTTTGTGTGCACCTTGAAAGCTTGAGAGATTTTCGGATTCACACACAGTCGGTATCCAAATTCAAACTTGAATTCCCAAGCAGAATAATGGAACGATGAGTCTATCCTCGATCCATCTCCCTCTTCTTCTCTTCCGTCCAAAAAGCAGAAAAGCAAATCCAAATCCAAAACCAAACGG
Organism: Sminthurinus aureus; assembly: GCA_034698265.1. Taxonomy (NCBI): domain Eukaryota; kingdom Metazoa; phylum Arthropoda; class Collembola; order Symphypleona; family Katiannidae; genus Sminthurinus; species Sminthurinus aureus. The sequence continues at coordinate 22,331 of JAQGBH010001781.1, forward strand.
ATGGCTGGAAAAATAAAAGACAGAACAAGTAGATGCACCTGTCTCTTAATTCTCTCTTCTCTCGCTCCCTCACAACATTTTTCTATTCCATTTAGTTACTTTTGAATTTTGAAGGAGAAAAAAAAATCTCGCCGTTTCACTTGTGCGTTCCTTTCCCCTCTTTTCCTTCTCGTTCTTCTTCTTCCTCCCTCCACTTTTATTTTCTTCCTCTTTCTCAACTCACTGCTTTCCGTCTCCGCTTCTGACTTTACAAGTTAGAATTTAGATTGTTCTATTTTCTATATTTGTAATGCTACGTGTTTGCTTGGAGTTTGGAGTTTGGAGTGTGACTTGTCGGTTGTGAGCAGAGAGCAGAGGAAAATAGAGAATGTTTTTGTAGTTTGTAGTTTTTAATACAAATTTCTGTATAATATCATGTTATATCAATACAAGATTGAAGATTGAAGGTACCTAAATTATGCTGCATAGGCAGTAGGATATTTAATCGTTGCATCTGTCGGTATTAAAGTATCTCCATTCTACTTTTTAATTTGACTCTCATATTTTAAATGTATTTAGAATCTAGAATCTAGAATCGGGAAAGACAAAAAATGTCCCTCAGATGACTAACGTCTAACTTAAGGATGCTCATGATAATGATGATGATGATGAATTCTCCGCATCAGGCATCAGACACTCTTTCTGCCTTTAAGTTAGTTCTTCTCCCTGTTTTCTGTTTTTTTACACATGGTCTACCTCCTAGAAACACAATGACAATGGCAGTGTTTATGCACCCAGAACGCAAATTTGAATTGAAATTCTTCCAGATGTTCTTCAATCTTCATCCACTTCCACTATTCCAGATATTCAGCACAATGACCAAAATCCAAATTCTAAAATTTCATCACCTGTGCATTAAAAAAAGCAGACAAAAAGAATCTAAAGACATTCTGCATTCCACACAAACTACAAATCCTAGCACATGTAACATACAATGCACAATACGTCAAATAAAATCTCAGCTGTTATCATAAACTCTAAGCCAAACTGTTTCAAGTTTCAGAGGGGAAATGAAAGAATGTTGATGATTGACGATTGATGATATTTCTCGCACAACTATGGAATATGGACTATGGGTAAGTTTCGTATTTCGTATAAATCATAAGAAACACACAGCAGTCTGTCACACATAAAGTGTGGACATAAAAAATAAAAATAGCCGTTGATCCTTAGCAGACGCTTTCAACTTTTTGTCGATAATGCCAAATGTCAAATGTTAAACGTCAAACATGGAACATTTGTAATATTATGATTGCAAAAATTAATGCAACACTCCGTTTTTTTACCAATTACCAAGCACAATGTAGTCAATTTATGGAATTAATATAGTAAAAGTGGGAGTGGGTCAATATTCGATACTCAATATGCCGGGTTTCTCAAGTATAAAGTAGTTGATTTATTCAGTCAAGTACTATTAATGGGACATTACGTAAGAATGAATATTTGATATTGAATTTTATCGGTCAACACTTGAATTGCTTTCTTCGTGGGAGTAACAAAGCCAACAGTCAAGCCAAACCAAGCCACAACAAACAGCATACAACAGACAGCAGACAGTCAAATGATGCAATGTGTTAGATACGCTAGAAAACAGATGAATGAATGAATGAGAAAGGAGGAAAAGCAGAAAGTTTGTGCTGTATAAAAAATATAAAGGAAACGTGTACATATGTATTACGTATTATAAATGTTATACTATCATTCGGATATAAGCACTCTGAACATTACACACTCTACACTCTACACATTTGAGCGCACAGACTGAGATAAGTGAGAAGAGCCTTTCAAAATTTTAAGATAGGTGGATAGATAGATTGGTATTTAGATCCAGAATCTACAATCCACATGGTTGTATGTTGTTGCGCGTAGCTCAAGCAAGAAACTGAAGAAAAAAATGGAATGGACCCAGCTGAAGGCATCCACCTGCTTCTGCCAAACTCATTCACATCTGATGTCGGATGTCGGATGTTCTACATTCTATATTCTAGATATTCCTATGCCCATTTCATAATTGACATAATACGAGAGAAAGGCAAAGGCAAATGTAAATGTTAATCGTTAGTAGTTATGATATGCTCCACTTTGTTCTATTATTAGCTGTATTTTTAATATTTAGTATTTAATATTACAACTCACAGCTTAATAAATTCAGTAGGCTTACAGAAACAGCAGAATTATGAACTCATTCACATTCTGTCAGAAGTCAAAAGGCAGAAGTCAGTACCAAGGTCATTATTTCCCGATTTAGAATTTATCAAATTTTAAATTAGTAAACAAATTAATGAATAAAATGTTGTGAAAAAAGTTCATTTGCATTTAAATTAAGCCTTTAAAAGTCATTTTATCATGTGTGTAAAAAATAGAGGAGTGAATCAAGTTTCAGTTTTAGCCTGTAGTCTGATGTACTTTTTACTTTATAAAATAATTTTGAGGGAGGTGAAACTATTGTACTGATGCTAATGTGACGACAGCTTCTTTACATTTTACATTTACATTTTAGACACCCAATGTTATTACTGATTACGCATAATAAAATATCCTTTTATGGTCATTTACATATTACGTTTTTTGTGTAAAAATGCAAATTCAGAAGTGTAATTTACACACGAGTATAAATTGTGACAGGTTCTGTCCAAAGTTCAGATTTCAGAAAAAAGGGATTGTACGATTTTAAGTATGGGGCGACAGACGACAAGTCTACATATAATATATTATGTAATTCTCTTGACTCTTGACTCGTGTCTCGTGACATTCAAGTGTCAACATAATAGGGCGTAAACTAGATGAATTAATTAATTTTATCGCCGTTTTGATTTCCATTTCCAGTTTCCATATTTTACATTTTTCTTGTCTTGTAAAATGAGAAATGTGGAGACTGGAGACATACAAAATACAAATGTACAGTATTATATCAAGTTTTAACTAAGGGCGTAAAAGTGTACAAAAACTGTGCAGAGATCTGTGAAGGTGCAGAATACTGAACACAGATTTCAGACCACCCTCGATGTTTATCGTCTCTATTTGGTATTTGGCAATCGTCAACCTTTTGCGTTTTCTCCTGTTCAAGCTCATGGTTTTTGCAATTTATGTAAAGGAAGAAGAATGCTGGCAACTTTAAGGCATTTTCATGACACAAGACACACGACACAAACACAACACAATACACAAGATGCATTCCTTTTTTGTACTCGAAATGGCGACGAAAGCATTTTTTTTGCTAAATTAAACACAAACTAGCAAAATTCTAGAGTCCAGAGTCTAGACTCTAAACAGTGAATTTAAATTGACTTGATGTTTCATAATCAATGATAAAAATGAAAATGTAGGTGCTGTGCTGTAAAATGTTCCTTTCATACATTTCTTTTCCCTTTTGTTTGCATATTCAAATGAGTGTGGTTGGAAGGGGAAAAGAAACGCAAATAGTGGACTCACCCTTTATCTCTTTACTTGCTCTTTCAATTTTGTTTCCCGTGTCGTTGTCGCTCAGACCCAGCTCTTTACTCTTTACTCTTCTTGTCGATGCCTTCATCCTATCTTTATTGTGCATATGAAATGCTGCACGCTGAACGTCTAATTTCCCAAAGGAGTACTTCGAAACAGGAAAAGAGTAGCCGCGCCTACGTTATATTTGTTTGCAAGTTAAAATGGAAATGAATAGTGAAGGAAGCTGCTGAAAAAAATACAACTAAAGGACTGTTGACCCCAAAAATAGGAAACTTGAAATTTGAATGACATCAAGCATCAAGACTCAAGAATCCAAAAGTTGCACAAAAATTTTCTCTATTCTGTTTGGCTTCATGAGGTTTGCAACAATAATAATAAATTTCTTCTGGCATTGAAAGGGTTAAAAAATTCCGTTGTGTACGCATTTTCAGTCTCTGGTTGTCAAGTATCGTAGCATTATTATTGATTATGTAAGATTGTGATGATGATAATCGTAACACCAATCTACTGAAATGGAAGAAATTGAGCACTTATTTTTCTAAAATACTGTTAACATAGTTGTTTGCAATACGATCCCCTCGGTCGAGGAGGGAAATGAGACGAGGGAGACGCAAAACACATTGGAAAACAAACAGATAACAATGACAAACAGGAGATGAAAAAATATACAATCAGTCCATCATGTTTCTATCAGCTAGGCAAATCAGTTGAGGGACTTTGGGACTTTCTCCGACAACTGTGATGTGAAATGGGAGAGGAAAAGAAAGGTAATCTGCTCTGTACTCTACGCTCTGTGTAAATACAATTTTTACTCACTACTCAATACTCAATATGCCGCACATGACTTTGTGCTTGTTAATTCATTTTATGCCAAACTTGTACCATAGAAAAAATAGTAAAAGTTTGAACACGATATGAAAAACAATTTCAAAAACATTTGTAATTTTCTAAAGTATATTTGAACAAAAGTTTACTTAGAAGTTCACAAAGAAAACAGCTGTGGACTCTATTAATAATTTTCTCATCAATGAAATTAAATGCACGAGATAAAGACATTTAAAGACAATTTTCTAAGCAAAAGTTGATGCTAGCAGCAAAATTACGATTACGACTACACTTACTTTTCAGTATTACAAAGTGATCATTTTTAGGCTTTTCTAGAGACGGCTGACGATGGCAAAAGTTGATCCCAAATTAGTTATCATGAACCAAATGAAAGTTTTTGAGCCTAAACGGCCAACTCCGCTGGCTGCATTTATTATTTATTTTTTCAACTTTTTAAGCTGGTTACCACTCTCACCTTTTACTATTAAATATGGCAGCGTTGGCGGCTACTTTGTAAAATCCACTTCCTTATTCCATCAGGTAACAAAATACAAAATACACAAAATAGCTTAAATATACTGAAAAACAAAGTAAATCCGATGATGAGTTTTGCGTTTTACCTGTTTTATTAATTTTTTACAGACGATCGTTATGATTACGTCGATCATGGTGATAGTGACATATTTTTGGTACGTCATATGTGCTTCAGTAATGTCCAAGTCGCTAGGCATCAAGGATAGAATTTTATTCGGAATAATAATTACATGGCTTTTCTGTATTGCCAACTACATGCTAAGTTTGCGGAGGATTAAGAAAAATGGATCTGTGACCAAAGTTCTCAAAACCATCGATGAACTTGATCGGAGTTTGGCTGATTTTGACGTTAAACTTCCAAGTTTAACAATGGTAAATCGTAAACATTTTTAACTCTAGATCCTAGACTCTAGATTGTAGATTCTAGATATTTCAAGTTTCAAAGCAAAAACCTTGACGAAAAACCTGTACTGCTGAAATTTAAAAAATTAGGTCCGGGTCGTTTTCGGAATTTTAGTAACAATCTTTTTACTCTGGGGACTTTTTGACTTTAGTACAGAAACACCGAAATATGGCTACTTTCGGGAGGGTAATAAAAACTTTTATATTTTTAAAACTCTTGATTAGTCACACAAAACGTAATAATGTAATAATTAAAAATTAAATTACTAATGACCAAAAGCAATGTTTTAGGATTTTCAAAGTCAGTTTTCTTTCTGCTAAACACAACTGTTCCACAGTTTGATGTATTTAATTGGGCCCCGCCTCTTCATTATTCAGGTATTACAGTGTACACTGTACACTCTGTATATAGTGTACAATAACTCTCATGAAATATTTACAGTTTTACCTAGTTCAAAAGTCGGTGCAAATTGACATTTTAGGGAATGTGACTCCGGGCGTGGAATCCCTAGGAATCTTCCCAACTTCCTACTTTGTTTTTACTGGTTTCTACGTGTACTTCAACATCATGGCGCAGTATTTTACGCACATAGGCGATTTTATTTGCCTTATCAATGCGCTTGTTCTTTACGTGTTGGTGGCCAGTTTTGTAGACAATTTGAAATCGGAAAAATCTACCGATTGTGATTGGTCGCCGGTAAGATTTTACCATTTTTGTGTTGCTTGACGGGGCATGTATCAGCAAGTATAACTAATGGAAAGCTGTTGTTGAAAAATGTTAAAGGTCATCAAGGTGTTTGACCTTCTTTGTGACCTCTCAGAAGAAATGAGTGATACGTTTGGATCCATCGTAAGCACATTTTATTTTGCAGTGTATTTGAAAATGAGATGAGATTATGTAAAAATTCTCAATTATTTTCAATTTGGTTTGTATTATTAATTCAAGACTACTTGGTCCTTGTTTGGCTTGCTTCCGTTCTACAGTGGAAAACTGGCAGATTTTTTTGATCAAAATATCGTCAGGACTATTAGAATTAGTCTATTTGTCATTAATTTCCTGTTGACTCATTTAATCGCAGCAGAAGCCAATTCAAAGGTATTTTTTGAATATTTGAGAGTGTCAAGGATCTATCATGAATCATGAATCAATAACATTTGATGATGAGAATTTTGGATTCTTGATTATTTATCCAGATAAGTTATTTGTCATTCTGGCTGCAGCGACATCAAGCTCGGAAGAAATTACGCCTTCAAAACATTCATGAAAAGTTTGATTCTCAGGAAAAACTTTCTCTCATGCTCAGTCAGATTCAAAGTAATCAAGTTGGAATCAAAGGACAACTGTACACGATAACTTACGGCTTTGTTGGAAACGTATTAATATTAAATCTTAAAATAATTTTTGAGTAACAATTTATAATATTACTTATTAAATCGCGAATTATTGTCTTTTACTTTATCTGTTTTATTCAAAGTATTCCATTTTTACAGATCACCAGTCTAATTTTAACATATACGCGTAAGAGCCGAAAAAATACTACCAAAAAAATTTTGAAATTCTCTAATCTTGAACATCATATTTGTTTTTCTATAGATGGTTTTACAGTTTTGAAATTCAAAACAAATATCTATAGCTTGCATTCACCAAGATATCTGACAT